>JAOXOE010033378.1:0-10260 GCA_028565055.1 Phoeniculus purpureus
TACAGAAGAGCTGGGGAGGGACTTTTTAGGGTATCAGGTAGTGACAGGACTAGGGGGAATGGAGCAAAGCTGGAGCTAGGTAGATTTAGACTGGATGTGAGGAGGAAGTTCTTCAGCATAAGAGTGGTGAGAGCCTGGAATGGGTTGCCCAGGGAAGTGGTTGAGGCCCCGTCCCTGGAAGTGCTGAAGGCCAGGCCGGATGAGGCTATGGCCAGCCTGATCTAGGGTGGGATGTCCCTGCCCATGGCAGGGGGATTGGACTAGCTGATCTTTCGAGGTCCCTTCCAATCGTTAATGATTCTATGATTCTAATTAATCAGGCCAAAAGAAAGCAAACTAATATGATCTTTATTCTTCTCCTCTGTGCCAGGAAATATTCATCCATGTATTTCACAGATTCTTCCACCCAGCTCTGCCAGGTCACCCCTAAACCATGTCCCTCAGCACTAAGTCTATCTGCCTTTCAAATAACTCCAGGGATGGAGAAACCGGCGCTACCCTGGAGAGCCTGTTCCAGTATTTGACAACCCTTTCCATGATAAAATTCTTCCTAGCAATCAGCCTAAACCTCCCCTGGCACAGCCTCAACCACTTCATGTGGTCCTACTGCTTGCCAATAGAGAGAAGAGGCTGTCCCCCTCCTCACTCCAACCTCCTTTCAGGCGGCTGTAGAGAACAAAATGGTCTACCTTAGCCTCCGTTTCTTCAGGCTAAACAACCACAGTTCCATCAACCACTCCTCACAGAACTCGTGCCTCAGACCCAAAACGCACTAACTGTCCTACATCTTAATACCAGCCAACTCAATTGCCACCTCATCGGCCCATTCATTTTGAAGTGTGCCTGATGTGTTATCATTTACTTGCCCAACCTGTGAGTAGTCTGTCTGTGAGACTACCATCATGGTTTCTATCCCTGTATGTGGAAGAACATTTTGAAGCTCTATATACTTATCTTTAATGAAACTTTGAATCCATGGAGTCAATTTTTCAGAGGCCCTTAAAAGGTATTTCGATTGTCTGTATTTCTCTTGAAGATAAATGAAGAAAATCTTTTCAGACTGTACTGAGAGTGATAATTACATCTCAGTTACTTAGTTCAAACCCCAAGGTCTCAAAAGCCTGTACAGTCTGAAATGGAATGCTTTCTCATGTTTCCATTACTCCCTGTACAACAGATGCTCTCAAAACTGTGCTTAGTAACTGGTTCTGCAGACCAAATACTGCAGTTTGACCCAAAGTACTGATGTAAATCTAACCAAAACCATTCTAAATATTCATGGGACATCAGTATTAGAAGTTTAACGTTAACAGTAGCAAGTAAAGATTTAACTTCATGCATATTTTTAATAGGAAATTTGGATATTTATACCTGATTTGAAATTATTTTACTGCTTGTTGATAATTCAGTTTTGTTCCTGGTCCTTTGTGATTAGTGTTCTTATGCTTTACAGGCAGCTGTCAACCACAATAATTTGCTGCTTAATAAAAACTGTGCCTCAGAACCATCTTATTATGACTTCCTCACCCCCGCACACTTCTAGTTTCCAGAAGTGCCATTTCCCTGCAGCTTTTTCTGCCTGCCTTCAAAACAGGCGGTACTTGGATAATAAGGCAAAAGAACATACTTTAGTAACAATCAACACTAAATTTTTATTGAAGCATCTTAAAACAAAACTATGTTAAAGGAGGATAAACCCCAAAGTTTCATTTTCATTTTGCCAGATAATCATAAATAGAATTCAGAGGTTTAATCAAATTTGAGTGCTACAACCTATATGGGATTAACATTTTTTAATGTGTGTATGCTGTTTTACTGCAGTTAGTATTCCCACCAGCATTCCAAAATGCCAGGAAATACAACACAATAAACACTAAGTCATCACAATTGCTTTTGGCAATTGTCAGTTTTCTTCCACTCACCCATGTATTTGTTTTACATGCTGATTGTGCTCTTGAGAGAACATAAAACTCATTTCTATTTGTCTTTCTACAATTCTCCAGCAGAATTAGGAGACCACACCACGAAATAGGACTAAAACAGAAAAGAAATTTTATCCTAGATTACGTATGAAAGTATTTTGGGGATTAATGAGCTGTCTGTGGCTGTTAAGGCAAAATGTGAGGAAGAACCACGACTATCATTTAGTGTTTCCCTGTGCATGCAGCAGCTGCAGAAAAACGTTGCTTGTGGAATGCAATTATTTGAGCCTGTGTTGCAACTAAAGGCTCTAACACTCTTGTCTTCTAGTACATTTTCAAGTTTTAAGACAAACTAGATCTCAAAGAAAGTCTAAACTAACTTTCTCTAGTCAGTCAAATAGGATTTTAATATCCTGGGTAATATCTAGTAGCATTTTTAACAAGTCCTCTCATCCTTTGTTATGGCATGTTATTTTCTACAACCATTAACTGAGAGCAACATAAAGAATAAGAGGAAAAATATCTGCAAGGGTATCATCACAGAAAACTCTGGAGAATTTCTGTTGTTCATGGTTTCAGAACTATGCAACTATGTCAACAAAAATTTCTTCTCATGTGAAACTGAGAGCTATGCCAAAATTTCAAGAGAAGTTTTTTTAGCATTTTTAATGAAACAGCTTTTCAAGAATTCAGAAACATTTCTTCAGATTTCTGATGAAAGTATTCAGCTCAAGGCAGCAGCCTGTCATTTTCATTAAGAAGGGTCTCACATTTCATTGTGAGCATTATCAGCTGCAAGCGGTTCTTTCCCTTAAAGGTTTTGCTGTCCTGCCATCACACTAAGCACTGTGATAAACTCCTCCACATCACTTTAACCTCACCACAATGCTATGAAAACCAAGAATCTATCAAACAGCAGATGATGCTTTTGTATTACTGTGTGTAACATCTGAACACTTAGAGCAGAAAATGGAAAGCATTGTAAAAGCAGAATACGTAACGGCTCCAATTCAGCAACTACTGAGAAGAGCATAGGCCCTAAGCATAAGAACTGTGTATTTATCTTACAAAAAATACAGCTAAGGCTAACTCTTTGAAGGGATTTCAAAGGAACAAAGAAAAAGACATTCAGAAGTAACTCAAGAAATCTACCCAAGAAACAATTCAAGAAAGTTAAGTATGGTCTTTCAGAGGATTGTAATCTGAGTTAACTTTTCAAATACCGCAGTTCTTAATTCTGATATCCAAACAACCAGGATACCACAAGCCTCTAGATACACTACAACTTACTTGTGAAGTACAAAAATCCTCAAGTACTTAATAGAGGATCTAGCATTCTAGCGGTTCTATTTAAAATAAAAATCTCCTTATGCTTAAAATAAAGTATCACACTAATCATTAATTCTCAAAGCCAAAAACTTAGAAAAATTTTCAAATTTTCACACATTCACTTCAAAATCCCAAGAGGTGTGTACGCATGTTCACATCTGCACTTCTTGGACTCCTAACTTGTTAAGTTTCCTTATTAGCTCCTGAGCAAGTTATTATTGAACAGCATTTCAATAGTATTTGCCTCTTTTCAGTGCCTGAAAAAAATTACAGGCCAATGGCCACATATGAAATACTGACGAATTTACCATTCATCATGGATAATAATCAAAAGACTTGAAGAGGCCACATACAGCTTCAGAAGTAAAGACCGTTTGAAAGCCACAAAGAGATGAAGATGATATTAGACCATCAAAATCACAACCAATATTCAGTTGTTAGAAACTGCATTCCCCACTCAAGATGTAAATATGTCACTGTATCTGTTACTGAAGGAATTAAGTGTTTGAGAAATCGATTTTTTTAATCCAAAACCAGTAGATAACAGCTATTTACATACTTAATCCTACTCAGTTACACTTAATCCAAAACTCCACTAGTTTTTATTCTCACTATTGTTCTTTCCAGATGACAAGCTGTTCATTTGTCCATTTCACACTGTTGCAAGGAAAATCAGTACCTGACACCTTCGTACCGATACAGTTTAAGCATGCACTCACACGTTCAACTCTGGAAAAACTATCATCTACTCATGACAATAACAATATGGTTTAACTGTATGTAACTATGGAGGAGGATGCTTCTTAGACTACACAAATTTAAACACAATTTAAACGAGTATAATTAAAGACTAACTTTTTATCAAAAAAGAGCTGCATACAGTATTCCAACTTAAAAAAAAAACAAATCCAAAGCTAAAAGTAAAGACTAAGGACACAAACACGTGAACATTGGCAAGAGCAATGGTTTCAAACCACACACTGCAGAATCGTGACAGCAGGTGTATTATAGAGTTGTGAGTTTGTGACGCAACTGCGCGTTGCAATTACTACAATCCTAGTCTCGCTTTGTAGAGGATTTTGATTTGGCAGAGTGATACAAGCAAGTAAATTTTCTTACACAAACCATCTATGTATGGAATATCTAAAGGAACATGACAACTTAAAAGGTGTTCCTCGCATAGTGTAAAATCAGAGTGGAGTAATCCAAGTAATTGACTTCTATGCTTAATAAAAACATGTTTTCAATCATCTTCCTGCTATAAAGCCATTATATGAAATCCATAAGAAACTGGCATTGCACACTTAACTTATCAAAGGCTAATACAAAGTAAAGCAAGAACATACCTTTCATTTGACTTCCAAAGGTCAGAGCCAATTTTGCGAACAGTTCTGGGTTTTCAAATTTATCTTCATCAGCTTTTACCCAAAAGCTGTTTTCTGCTATCTCTTGAGGCTCAATCTGAAACAAAAATGGCATCTCCAAAGTTAACATCCAGTATTTTCAGTACCTAAGTTAAACCAAATTGTACTAGACTTTCATGACAATCAGACTGAATGAAGTTCCCAAGCAAAGCACAATTAGATGACCTGCCCTCTCTGCACAACGTGTTTTATTGTATTACTCCCCAATCAACAAGTATTCCAAAGACCTAATAACATAATAGCAGCATCTGTGTTTGAACTTTCTACACAGTTCCTCAACTCTTCATCACTGATATCCTGTCACTTGAGAACTGAAGAATGAACAGTCTGTCTTACACTGTCAGAGGTTAGAACACCATTTTTCCAAATATGTCAACATGGACCTTTTAGTGACTCAATATGAAGTCTACAGGAAGAATGATCTTTTCAAATATAAAAAACAAATTTATATTTACTGTCCCTTATTTTTACAGTTTACTCTTTTCAAACATAAACACAGATTTCATTGACAGCACCTTATTAGACACCAATAAAGAAAAAAAAGAACATACCCTGCAATATAGAAGCAGATAGGTATATAGAACAGCTATTTTGTTTTTAAAATACGTTCCTCTTCTGGTTTTTAAAGCCTTATCAATTTTTATTTGAAAGTTTGGTCAAATGCCAATTCATTTTCAGGGGGTATTTAACTTCAAGGCAGGAAGTTTATGAATACTGTATCTGTAAGCCTCACTATGGTTTCACTACAACACACTGGTCCTCCACCTTTTACTGTAGGATCGATGTGTTATTGCTTTAACCCAGCTCCAGGTAGGACATTTTTTTAATCTAGCACTAATGGTGAAGACAGTTACAGCAAAAAGTGATGATCAATTAGACTTTCCTTTTTCTCAGTGTGCAGAAGCACTTAGGCCAAGTGTCCATCTGCAGTTACCTTCCTTTGTCACACACAGTGTTCACATGCACACTTCATACATTATTTCTACAAACACATGAGCAATACCGATTACAATGAAATTTTCTGTAATGACCAATGTGTATTATAAACTAAAATCTTGTTTTTCACTACTAGTCTGTTTCTGCAACTGACTCCAGAATCACATAGCACTTAGCATAAACGACAGAGCACAGAAAGCACAAATTACACATACTGCAGGAATTCTTCTCTGCCTAAGTGAGATGCCTAAGTAAATGAAAAAAACTGTATTGCTGGAGTCAAACTATCCTGTACAGACAAAGTGGTGGTGAGTTCAAAATGATCAGGAACTTTAAGAGAGAATCATACTATCAGTGTCAAAGAAATGTTCTCTGACTAGCAAAATATAAATCTGTGATTAAATCCATATTCTATAAGGAAAAAATCCAGATGGAAATACTCAGATATGAAGGTGACTATAAAAACACAGAAGATAAAGATCTTTAAAGAAGATAGCTTAAATAACAGCTACAAAACCAAGGTGGAAATGCATTTCTAAAACATTAGAGCTGCATTTCAAAAGGAAGAAAAAGAGGTTTTAAAAATCCATAAAACTGTATAATAAAAGCTTTGAAGAGAGTTACCTTGTAAGCAGAAAGACAAGGGCATTCAAAGGTAAAATATTTTCAACAGGTAATAAACAATTTCATAGGAGGGGAAGTGACCTTCTCTATTTATTTTAAGAGTTATGAAGGTTACAGATTTGCATATCTCGAATGATTCATAAGAGTACATGAACTAATAGGAGTTCTATATGCTAGATGAATTTTCAAAGGAAAGACACAACCCCTAATCTCTGCACCCCAACACTGGATAAAGCCATATTCCTCAAAGTAATACATGAGCATTTTTCCAGTATGACATCCCACACATTATTATTCTTAATAGTACAACTAGGCTACTTAAAATGATCCATTTTTTTCTTCTAAAAATATGTTATATTGGCGTGTCTGGCAGGAGGCTAGAGATAATTTTGTACAGATGTTTTAAGAGAACAGCACAACTACGTGATTCCTTTTAAATTCAGAAGCATTCAAATTAATATTTATTCTCAAAGAGACTGTGCAGTTGTCAGGAAATGCAGTAAGAATTATATTTAAATAAGCAAAGACAACCCCTCACCAATTCCATTTTGCTGCTCACTTTGCAGTCATCTGTAACATCTATAGTTGTCTGCAGCAGGCCTGAAGTTTCCTGTCATAATGTAGTGTATCACTAACAAGACACACTGATGCCTGCTAAGCAAAATCAAATACTTAAGCTCCTATTTCCCCCAAATATTTTTAATTCCTCCTCCCATAGTGAAGGAGGAAAGTTATCATTTATCCTTTGATGCAGACTATTTTATTTTCCTGTTCATGATTCTTACCAAGAGAGTAAAACATGGTTCAGTTTTGAATGTCTTTCTACTTAAATATTTGGAAAGCCTGTTTTTCACCTACTAGTACTAGGTACACTTAGATTACTTTGGCACATCTCCAAACATCTTTATTATTTTGCCCCTGGATTTTGAAGTTAAAAATATTAATCCTTCTAGTAAAAGAAACTATAAATTTAATTGCCACGCATTTCCACATAGGTTTCATCTCAACTTTCTAAGTCATTCCAAAATCAGTGGGATTAATCATTCATGATACTGCTTTTATTTGCTAATTCAAAGGAAGAGCCATTTCACTGTTCAACACTTCAGGACTTAGAGAAACATAAAAACTAAGGTTACTGTTAGTTTAGAAAGACAACTGAGATTACTCATTCAAGAACATATCAGAGGACAGTTTAGTTCCTCTTCCAAGACTAAATTTCTGTCATTACTAGTTGCTATAAGGTTTTGCTTGAAGCAGTGTTGATATATATTCAGAATGAGATCAAGTATCTTACCTTGGATCCCCTAAAAAAACTCCACAAGAAATATCAGAAAGATTTCCAAACAAACTTGTGTGCTGATGCCGTAAGACCACCAACCTTTACATATGCAATTAAAACTGTAAAACTGAAATTGCATTGCACCCGACAGGGTTGATCTGCTGCATAAGAACTCAATGGACATGAGATTCTGTGTCCTAGCAATAGTCTGAAAGCAGGCTATAAAAGGCTCTGTTGTTGCTATGCAATGATGCGATCCATTTCAGAGGCTTCATATTGACAAAATACAGTATCTGCAGGCAGGAGCAACATCTGGCATCCCACGTCATCCTGCTCCAGCCAGGACAACACGGGAACATCCAACTTTACAGAAAAATATCTATCAATATCCACATGAATTTCCTCAACAGTGCTACCAGCTGGGAAACTATCCTGAAAAAAACCTGCAGTGTTTCTGAGTGTCATTTAAATTACATGTTGACCAGTTGTACAATGTTAAATTGCAACTTATGGTCAGTAATGACCATCTGTAGCCACTTAAGAGCTTACTCTCATCTTCAATTTCATTTTACTAGTCCTTGGTACCAACATATAATAGAGACAGAACATGGTTTTAAAGAAAAGTGCCAGACACTGGACTGGTAGGACACAGATTTTGTACCTCAACAAACAAGCAAGACATAACCAGCCACAACTACACTGAAGACCAAACTAGAGTTCAAACAGATAGCAAGCAGGCAATACATAAAGCTCCTTCTTTGAATTGCCTTCATGGTTTGGGGATTAATGTGCTATTTCCTACAGCAAACATCAACAAATCTATTATGTTTTATACCACAAACAAACTGCCAACTTGAAACTGCGTAAGATGTGATGGTTTAGTCTTGATCGGTACCCTTACCCTTAGTCTTACCTAATACCCCAAAATAACTTCCTCTCAAAATACAGTGAAAGGCAAGAAATAGCTAGTAACTGCTCTTACAGGTAAGTTTGGAAATCAGAGATTGTGTCTGCAGTTTGCTGCTCAAATAAATCTCTGTTTTAAGATTTCTTTAAAAACAAAATTTGATTAAATATAACCGCGTTAGACTGCAAGAGCCTATGTTCATTGGAAGCTAATGGTGCCCCAACGTTCCATTTGTACAGTCCCATAGCTCCTCCCTGTGGCCACAATCCTGTCCTAGCACAAGGCTACCTGGAGATCAGCAGTGAACAGCTCAGACTCACTACCTGTACAATGGTACAGTACCATATAAAGTTTCCACATGAAACAGTATGCTGTTGTCTACATTTGACAACAACTTTAAAATGGTTCCTAACAGTCTGAATATGTCCACAACTTTATATAAAGCCACAGTTCAAGTTCACTGCACTGAACCGAAAGGTCTTTCAGTAGGGCAATCAAGGTTCTCCACTCTGCTTTGACAGACCATCAAGACAAGCAACACTCTGCAGAACTACAAAACTGAGTGAGCATTCACCCACTGATAACACTCCACAGAAGTCAGAGGAGTCACAGATGTCCTCTGACCTGCCCTTATGATAGGACCAAAGGAGAAAAACCACAGCAGTTACCTACTGCCATCTCCAGCCATCACTGCACAAATCCACTGAGCTTGGCACATGCTCTATGACAGCTCTCATGGGATGAAATGTATCCTTGAACAATGCACAACCCACAGATCTTTTAAAAAGAGATTTATATTGGAGTAAATTTGCTTCCCAGGACACTCATCAGTCAACCATCAAACACAAAGTCTTGCCAACTACAATTTAACTTAAAAATTGGTTGAAGTACACAGTGCCAACTGTATTTGTAAAGCAGAGGAAAAGAGTATCGACTTCACAACTCTGACAGAGCCGCGATTTTAACTCCAGTTCAATATTTAACCACATACTGCTAAATCAAAAGCAGTAATTATTTTGCACAGAACTAGATAGCTAAAAATTCACTTTGGCAAAAATTTACTTCAATGCTTACAATAAAAATTAACGTTTAATAACACCATTGCCTTTATAACTTTCTAATAAGTTCTGCAACTGTCTTAGTGGGGTAAATACCCAGAAAAAAGCTGTTTAATTCTGGTTTGCAGTACAGCCATCACTGACAAGTAGGTAAGGCAATAAAAGTCAAATTTCCTTTCAAATTTCCAGAACATATCACCAAAACAAAAGGAATATGAAAACAAAATAATTGGCTTCATTTTTTAATAAGGTGCTTCAATGTAGAGTACATTGTTGTATTTATTCAGAGGATTCATCTTAAAATAATTCTTAGCATCATGTTAAGCATTTTCCACTTAAAGATTTTAGTAGTTAACAGCTCTATACTTACTATCATGGTAAGTACGGAGTTATTCTTTTGCCAAGGCCTTCCACTCATCTCTTTTAAACCTAGTTAAGTTTTCCTGCAAGACTTTTAAAACGCAACTAGAAAACCAATGCCATCATGCACTGTTCTGTCCAGAAGATATCAACTGCTAAATTACAGTCTCTGAATCCTGATTCACTTTCACAGAATCACAGAGCATTAGGGATCGGAAGGGACCTCGAAAGATCATCTAGTCCAATCCCCCTGCCACAGCAGGATCACCTAAACCAAGTCACTCAAGAACATATCCAGGCGGGTTTTAAACGTCTTCAGAGAAGGAGACTCCACAATGCCCCTGGGCAGCCTGTTCCAGTGCTCCATCACCCTCACTGTGAAGAAGTTCCTTCTCACATTCATATGGAACCTCCTATGTTC
>JAOXOE010033379.1:0-10259 GCA_028565055.1 Phoeniculus purpureus
GTTTTAAACATCTCCAGAGAAGGAGACTCCACAACTCCCCTGGGCAGCCCCTTCCGGTGCTCTGTCACCCTCACTAAGATCATCTAGTCCAACCCCCCGCCAGAGCAGGCTCACCAGAAACGATTGTACACCAGTAATTGACGTTGTCCTGGATTAGCTTTACAAATAGTCGGGGTCTTACCTACATGACAGCTCATATTATGGTATAGAACACCATTATACTAGAACTATACTACAGTATATGACCGGTCTCTTTGTGATAACGTATACAACAACATATACAGCTCGTTAACAAGTGAATGTCAGACAAATGTATGGATGTGCCTGCACAAACATGACTCCAAGACCCCATTAGCTTTAGCTTTGGGGGGGTTTGACCCAACGGGCGATGAAAAATGCCCTTTTTTGTGACATTTAGCAGCTTCTGAGCATGGGCTGGAAATACCTGGTGTGATCCTACAGCTCTTAAGCTAACCTTAAGCCGGAGGGGTTTGGATACCTCCCCGCGTAACAAAACTACTTCTGCTCCGTGCTCTGGAAAGTTGGGGGTTTCCTCCTAACCATGGAAGAACGTCCAGGGGCAAACGCAGCTCGGCGCAGATCGCGTGGAGCGATCAGAAAGCCCCTGCTTTGCCCTCACGACCAAGCCCGAGCTGCAAGACGCAGGCAATCAATCCAATCTCAGAACTCACCTGCGCTAGACAACCCCGCGCTGGCAGGAGCTGACAAGTGTGACAGCCCCGCTGGCAAAGCCGACGCTGTCCCGAGCCAGCCTCTCCCGCCCGGGACGTGCTCGCCCGGGCCAGCGCTGCAGCTGCAGCTTCTGCGAAGCTGTCGAGGCGCAGCTCCCCGGCCCAGCCGGCTCCCAGGTCTCGGCTCCAACTACGGGGAAGCTCTCCCCCCTCCGCGCTTCCAGCTCCCCGCATCGCCCCCGGACACGACCGGTCCCGCCCCGCCGCTGCCCGCACTCACCGCTGAGGACGCGCCCGGCGGCCCCCTCGGTCCCGCACAGCACCGCCAGCACCAGCCCCAGCGCCAGCACCGGCTCCCTGGTCCTCTCCATGGCAGCCTCCGCGCTGCCGCCTCCCTGCGCGCTGCTGAGCCCCGGCCGTGCCCGCCGGCAGGAAAGCGGCTCCCACCCGGCTCCACCAGCCCCACCGCCTCCCTGCCGCGCCCGGCCCTGCCTTTATCTGCTCCCCTCGACGAGGGCCGGACCAGGTGGGCGGCCGGGACCGCCCCCGCACCGCCCCCCGGCGGGCCCCGACGGCAGCTGGACCCTGCGCCGGCCCCTCCTCGCCCACCGCCGGGTGCCGGGCACAGAGACCAGGGGAGCCGGTGCCGTCGGGGCTGCCCCTTCCCACCCCTCTGCGGCTGCTCTAGGGGCCGGTGCGGAGGTGAGGCTGGTGAACGTGTTCTCGGGGTGGAATTCAGTCCCGTCAAAGGAGCTATGGGCAGGTCACTGCAGACGGGTAAAACCAGACGTCTTACGGGCAAATCGCTCGATGTGATGGTTTGCCAGCCAACTTCATCTTCCTCCGAACTCAGCCAGAGAGCAGACAGGTGTGTACGTGGCACACTGGTAAATCATTTTCCCGCTGAACGTCTAAAGGCAGGTTCTGAAGTCAATACATTTGAGATTACTATGGATTTTTAAACAGTTGATAGATTTCCTGGCTTCCTTAAAACTACCTGAGATCAGCTCCTTACTGAAAAAACACCCGACCTTGAGGCGAAGGAAAACTACTTCATCACCAGAGGTTTTTGTTACCTTCTTCTAATTTAATAGCAGTTATTTATTTCCTGCTGTGGCAGGACAATTGGACTGGATGATCTTTCGTGGTCCCTTCCAATCCTAATGTTCTGTGATTCTGTGATTTGTTTGATTGACACCGATGTTTCCCATGCGGATATTAGGTTTCCAAGCCAGTCACTCATTTTTCCTACACCTATAGGGAGACTGAGCTGTGATTTGAAGCTCTTTGCACTAAACTGTACTTTCTGAAATACAGAAGTGACCTTAAATCCCCACAGCAAGCTTCAGACTTTTCTTTATGTAAAACACA
Source organism: Phoeniculus purpureus (assembly GCA_028565055.1). Taxonomy (NCBI): domain Eukaryota; kingdom Metazoa; phylum Chordata; class Aves; order Bucerotiformes; family Phoeniculidae; genus Phoeniculus; species Phoeniculus purpureus. The sequence goes on from JAOXOE010033379.1 coordinate 2,064, forward strand.
CAACATTAGGGACTGGAAGGGACCTCGACAGATCACCCAGTCCCATGCCCCTGCCACAGCAGGATCCCCTAGATCCAGTCACACAGGAACATGGCCAGGTGGGTTTGAAACATCTCCAGAGAAGGAGACTCCACAACCCCCCTGGGCAGCCCCTGCCAGGGCTCTGGCACCCTCACTGGGAAGGAAGAAGGTCCTTCTCACATTGATGTGGAACCTCCTCTGTTCCAACTCACACCCGCTGCCCCTTGTCCTGTCACAGGGTGCCCCTTCTTAGTGGAAAGTCTTCTACTGTCTCAGAAATTCTGCACAGACAAGCGAGGGATGAAAACCTCTAACTCTGTGGGAGTGTTTTGCTCAGTAGCAGCCACAGACACAGCAAAGGTCTCCTTTTTCTTACGCCTTACAAAACGTTGTTAACTTGCCAGCTCCACAAGCCCTGTTGAAATGAAGCAGTCGTATAGTCTCACAACTAAAGAAATTCACCAGGTGACCCACACCACCTCCTCTTTGCCAGTGGAATTAAGAGCGTGCAGAGGGAAACCAGACAAAACCTGTCTCCACTGAATTCTGCAGCACTCTCGTGACATGCTTTATGCTGCTTTGGTAGCCAAAACTGTGCACAGAGGGACTGTTCCTGGCACTCTGCTGATCTCTGCTGCACTTCTCATCACAGAAGACTCTCGGAAAAAAAAAGAAACCAGTGCAGTCCTGTTGAGACCAAACTGCATCTTCATAATTACCTGCAGAAACTTTCCAGGCTCATCCTCACCTCACTTGCAGGCACTTGCTCCCCACCAAAAAGAGAACACCGAGTTCTGTGGTGCTGCAGCAGAGGAGCTTTCCATCACCGTGCAGATTCATACCAGGTAAGCAGCTCTATCCTTCTACTTCTCCCTTGGGTGACGGAGCCCTGGAAGGGGCAGCCCAGGGGGGTTGTGGAGTCTCCTTCTCTGGAGACATTTCAAACCCACCTGGACATGTTCCTGTGTGACTGGAACTAGGGGATTCTACTGTGGCTGGGGGATTGGGCTGGATGATCTTTCGAGGTCCCTTCCAATCCCTAATGACTGGATCTAGGGGATCCTGCTGTGGTGGGGGATTGGACTGGGTGATCTTTTCAGGTCCCTTCCAACCCCTAATGACTGGATCTAGGGGATCCTGCTGTGGCAGGGGGATCGGACTGGATGATCTTTGGAGGTCCCTTCCAAGCCCTAATGCTCTGGGATTCTGTGAGAAGAAATGGAATCCACCACTGCCCAAGTGTGTAAGAGAGTGTGTCCAGCCTGCACGACACTCTGCACCTTAGAAGTTCCCAACCTAAACGCGAATTAGCGGTCTGCATCGCCGGGGCCAGGGATAGCCCAGTGAGGCCGGCACTGCTCCCAGCAGAACCTGGCCAGCTCCGGAGGCAGCCGATTCAGCACTAACTCAGGCATTTCTGCAGAGCGCCGCACTGCACGGGGCCAAATGCCGCTGTGGCTGGACGCGCGACGCAGCACTGACTGACAGTTGCACCAAGTCCTGCCAAGTAGAACCCAAGTAATTTCATTTGCTTCGACTATAATCCATTTTGATGTAACACAGAGCACAAGTAGCCATAAAAAGAATGAACAAGGCTTTTCAGATCAACAGGGTTTCTTGAAGGCTCCAGGACAATTCTTGGGGGTTGGCACTAAAATTGTAGGTTCACAGATTTTACCCCCATTCTGCTTCCCCCTCACCCTTAAAATCTCCATTCTGCAACAAAACCTTCATGAGCACAGATCCGATCTGCTAATGTTTCTTGGGTTTGGATCAGACTAATCAGTAGATGGAAACTCTGCGCTTGTTAATTCAACCTGATTTGCAAACCAGGTCCCAAACACTAACTCTGATGAGCAGCCACTCTGTCTCAAACCAAGGCAGGGAGTCCTGCTTCAAGCTGCCAGGTTGAGCATCTGAACTGTGAAGCTTTTTTATGAAAATTGAAGACAGCTGTTGCCTCAAAATTCATCTGTCTAGGTTAAAATCGCAGCCACAGCGGTCTCAGCAAAAGGGGACCTTGTGGTGCATCTGTCATCCGAGGTGCAGCAGCAAGGCTGTAGGTGCTGCTGGTGTCTGTGACGCACAGCGGCCCCGGCATCCAAACAGGGTCCTACCATCACGTCTGACACACCGGGAAAATAACACAGCAAAAGAGCAACGTTAATCTTAGTGCTTCTACTCCCAGAAACCGGCTACGTGGTGCTGGATTCACTTTGACAGCAGGATTTAAGTTCTCAGTCAGGCAAAGCAAGCAAAGACACACAGATGCTTGTGCTCACCCAGGGACAGAACTTAGTCTCCTCCAGCAGAGATCACAGAATCACAGAACATTAGGGATTGGAAGGGACCTCCAAAGACCATCCAGTCCTAGCCCCCTGCCACAGCAGGATCACCTAGATCCAGTCATTAGGGGTTGGAAGGGACCTCCAAAGACCATCCAGTCCTAGCCCCCTGCCACAGCAGGATCACGTAGATCCAGTCATTAGGGATTGGAAGGGACCTCGAGAGAGCATCCAGTCCAATTCTACCTGCCACAGCAGGATCCCCTAGATCCAGTCATTAGGGATTGGAAGGGACCTTGAAAGATCATCCAGTCCAAACTCTGCCACAGCAGGATCAACCTGGAGCAAGTCACACAGGACCATGGCCAGGGATGTTGTAAATGTCTCCAGAGAAGGAGACTCAATGTCGGTAATTCTCTTTCCATCCTCCTTGAGCAAATCCTTCCATCCTTGAAACAACTGAAGTTTTAATTCAGTGATGTAGTCTCACAAGATTATTCAGTCTTCTCTGCACAGAGAGATTAGACTAGTCCAATCCACTAATTAGTGTAATCCACTGATTAGACTCTCTAGAGAGAATGATCTTGTATTTCATATATTCATAGAATTATTTAGGTTGGAAAAGACCTTTAAGATCTTTGAGTCCAACCATTAACCAAAGTACACCCAGGCAACTGCTAAACTCTGCCCTTGAGAATTACACCAACAAGGCTTGTAACGTGTCTAGGGATGGGAGATTCAACCACCTCCGTGGGCAGCCTGTTCCAGTGCTCGATGACCCTTTCAGTAGGTCTTCCTAATGTCTAACCTCATCTCCCACCCATTTTGCATGTGAAATGTGGTCACCAGTGATGCTCCACAGGGCTCGGCACTGGAGACTCTCCTGTTTACTGCATTGATGATCTGGCCAAGGGGATTGAGGGCACCCTCAGTCAGCTCACAGACAGCACCAAGCTGAGCAGAAGTGGGGATCTGTTTGATGGTTGAAAGAACAAGAGGAATCCTTAGACCGAGCAGCTAAGAGAACTGGAGCTGTTTAGTCTGAAAAGGAGGCGGCTGAGGAGAGACCTTACTGCTGTCTACACTCCTCTGGATGTGGTTTCTCTAAATCTCAGGCATGTTAGACATTAAATTAACTGCTGTAGGGGGTTTCCTGTGTGAGTATTAACCCCAGGTGGTTCACTTCAGGAAGTTTCACGGAGAAGTGGATGAAAAGAAAGGAAGAACACAGAAAGGTTGAGGATCAGCAGCAGGTTCGGATGGTGTTTGTTGCCCAAGTTCAGTTTGGGATGGACTCGTGAAAGGCAGGACTTGGGAGGTCCTGGTGCCCCTAACATTGATTAGACCTCACTTGGAACACAGGAGCAGCAGTTATCATTGGCATTCGTTCTTCTGCAAGGCGGGGAGATCACAATTAGCTTAACTCACGAGAAGAGGTACGTGTCTAGAAGAACGTGAATGCTGATCCCTGCTGAATCAGCCACCTTATCGCTGCAGAGCTGAATTAGCAACAGTTGACATCTGCAACTGAAGTCATCCCAGCTCTCCAGGAACCAGAATCACGGAAGAGCGAGATGTTGCTGACACCAGTCACCACCGGCTGAGTTATGGAAAATCATGAGGCCATGGTAGCTGTCCTTGCTGCAGGAAGGTCAGGAGGACGGAGCCAGGCTCTTCTCAACATCATCTAGTGATAGGACAAGGGGCAGTGGCTGTGAGCTGGAACAGAGGAGGTTCCACATCAATGTGAGAAGGACCTTCTTGCCAGTGAGGGTGCCAGAGCCCTGGAAGGGGCTGCCCAGGGGGATTGTGGTGTCTCCCTCTCTGGAGATGTTTCAAGCCCACCTGGCTGTGCAACTGGATCTAGGGGATCCTGCTGTGACAGGGGGATTGGACAGGATGACCTTTTGAGGTCCCTTCCAATCCCTAACAGTTTGTGATCCTGTGAAAGGTATTAAATACATTTTCTCCCCTTGCTTGTGGATAATCCAAGGTCTGTCTCCACAGGCTGGATTCTGTCACCTCTAGCAGAGGGCGTCTCCTTACCTTCTGCTGGGAGATCTGGTACCTTCAAGGAACCATTCCCAGATCACAGAGCTGCAGCACCAACTACATTTTGGTCCAACTGTTTATTAAACCATTGCAGCATTTTAAGAGCTAAGGCAGAACTAACTCTGAATCAAAAACAGCGAAAAAAAGCAGCTCCTGCTTTCCCTCCTAGAGAGAACTTAGCTGAGCAGCACTTTGCAAAGCACTTCTTCCCTCTTCTCCTCAAAATCCAAGGCTGGATTCATGCCAGCATCACCCCTGCAGGCTGCGGATGGATCACTGAGGTGAGCTCATCCGCTTCTCCTTCAGAGCTCTTCTTAGTCTTCTTTGAAGCTCAGCTTGTTCTTCACCTTCCTGGCCATGTAAGCGGCTGTGAGGACGGAGCAGGTCACGGTGAAGAGGCACAAGAGGGAGAAGTTAAGCGCCAGATCGCCCTGAAGCGCCGAGTAGATGTGTCGCCTGGACTCATAGTCCAACACCACGGCCTCGATCTGCGCCAGCGTGCAGAGCACCAGGAACACGTGGAAAATCTGATGGCTCTGCCCGAAGAAGTGACACTTCCCAGGGAACCACTTCTCAGGGTAAGGCTGGGAGAAAAAAAAGGCACCAATGAGGAAAAACAGCACCTGGCATTTGTGGTAGAGAAGGGCCGGGTCTGCCCGCTGCGAGGGCGGCGCCGTGATGATGCGGTGGATGACAGGGCTGATGTCCAGCGCGTACGCCAGGCCGGAGGGCAGCTCCTGGCACAGGCAGCCCAGAAGGTGGGAGGACTGGTGGTAGCGGTACTTGGCGTAGCAGGAGCCGGCGCATGACAGCCACGCCAACAGCACAGCAGCCGGCATGTAGAACCCCTTGATCCTCTCGTGCCAGCTTGGCTCGATGGCATAGTAGTAGTGTCCCAGCGCGCTGCCGTACTGGTAGATGGCAACGCCCACGTAGTCCATGAAGAAGAAGCTGTAGTGCCAGAACTCTGACTTGGCCTGCAGGAGGTGTGCGAGGGTGCTGAACGTCAGGTAGGTGATGGATGCCGTGATGATGATGAGGAGGGGTTGGGCGTGCAGGTCCTGCCCGAAATTCACCCGCTGCGAGAGCTGCTGGAACCGCAGCAGCAGGATCAGCGCCGCCACCAGATGGGTCCAGACGTTGATGGCCTCATTGTGCTGCTGGAAGAGTGTCGAGAAGTAGTAGCGCCAGGTCTGCTGCACCGGCCGGTAGCCGGTGTGGATGTAAGGCTTCCAGAAGACCTTTGGCACCTCCGAACTGCTGACGGTGGAGGGAGAGAGCGGGGCCAGCAGCTGAGGGACCTGCCGCACGTTAATGAAGAGGCGACTGAGCTTTTCGGTGATGACTGTTGCCATGATGCAGCCGGACTTGGGGTCCCTCTGCCTGCGAAACAACCTTGGGGATGGAAAGAAAGTTTTGCTGTGGGGTTTAACAGTGACTTTACCCCCAAAAAAATCAACACGGAGGGGTTGTTTGGATCCTTTGTTCCGGGGTTTTTTAATCCAAAGATCTGTAAAATCATGTGTGAGGGGAGAATGGTCTTCTCAGGGCTGAAATCACCCCAAAAAATAGGAATAGGAAGGAGGCTGAGGGGAGATTGAAGAACCCGTGGAGTGCCCCATATGCTGCCGCGGCAGCCTGGAGGAGTAGAGAAGTAGAGGATATGAGTGTGTGTTTAATTAACAGGATAATTAACGTGCCAGGATGCCTCAGTTCCTAACTACCCCCTTCTCAGCAGTCTGGGAATGAATAAACAACCCAAACGTCCTAAACAACCCTAGAGCAGCCCAGATGTTTTCCCACCCTATAACAAGTCACATTGAGCTGCCTTCCCACCACGGTGGGACCTGCTCTGCCTCACAAGGGGGCATTGGGGAGCCGAAATAACAGCAGCACCAGGAACAGAAGCTCTAACTGGGGCCTTTGGTGCTTTTACTGGGGGGGGGTTCTTTCCAGCTCCTGATTTTCCTTGTGGCTTTGCACAAGCAACGGGGTTCCAGTGAGTCCCTGCTGTTGCGTCACTGTGGTCCAGCAGCAGAACCTTTCCATATTTACATTTTTGCCAAGATAAAAGGAACCTCTGCTGCCTTGCGCTGCCCTTTCACCGCCGCCTTAAAACCGTTTTGAATGCCAAGTCCTTGCTAAGAGATTCCCTCCCCACCTTCCCTCTACCTGCTCCTGCCCAGACACGTCCTGAAGAGAACAGCCCCGCTCCTACCAGCTCCTGGGCTGATTTATGCCCCAGCAACTGGGCTGATTTACACCCCAGCTCCTGGCAAGCGCCACCGTTTCGGGACGGTTCAGACAGGAAAAGCTCCTCAGAGTTTGGAAACAGGAGGAGGAGGGGATGGAGCTGTTTATTTTTGTTAAATCTCTATTTTTCTCATCAAAATGGAGTCAAAGGGTCTGTAACTCACGGCTGCCTGAAGCTGAGGAGCGGAGTCAGATACAATCCAGCTGTTTGCTGCTTGCTTCCCACCCCCTTGAAGGCTCCTGTCCTGCTTCAAGAGGCCCCACAGCAAAAACAAGTGGTCTGGCCGGGGCAGCACCTCGCAGAGGTCACTGCTGACCCCCCGCTTGGCCTCCTAACCTCTCTGGTAAAGCAGCAACACACAGAAGCTGCAGTGAAAAATTAACTTCACCAACCTCTTCCGGACTTGCAGCTACTGCGCTGGGCTGGAACAGACCCGGCTGCTGCCGGGGAGAGAGAGGCAAAAGCAGAACCTCCCTAATTCAGCTGTTCTGACCAAAATTCAACAGGCACTTTGGAAGGAAAAGCTGCCCCTTCTGCCGCTGGAGAAACTCGCTCTGGTGCCAGGGCTGCTGCTGCAGCTGGGACAGGGGTCTTGGCTCCACATCCAGCCTGGGATGGGGCTCAGCATCATTTCCAAGCTGGGACAGAGTGGGCTCAGCCTCAAGTCTAACCCAGGATAGGGCTCAGTTCCGTGTCCAACCTGCGACAGGGGGAGCTCAGCTCCAAGTCCAGCCTGGGACAGGGGGCGCTGAGTTCCAAATCCAACCTGGGAAGGGGCTCAGTTGACCCAGGATAGGGCTCAGCACTGTGTCCAACCTGGTACAGGGGGGGTTCAGCTCAATGTCCAACCTGGGAAAGGCGGGGACCCAGCTCCACATCCAGCCTGGGATGGGGCTCAGCTCGATGTCCAGCCCAAGATGGGGCTCAGCCCCGTGTCCCACCCCATCCAGGAAAGGCACCACAGGTCCCACTTGGGGAGACACCACGACAAAAGCAGCGGGAAAAGCCACATTCCGAGCAGCCAAGCAGGAGGCAGGAAAGGGAGCGACGTTTTCCTCAGGCCCTCCCCAGGTTGCTGGAGCAGAATCCGCTCAGCAAAGCTCTTCCCAGCAGCACTGGGGCGGGGACCGGGCATGGAGAAGGGACCCCCGCAAGGCACCAGCCCTCGTTCACCTGCCTCCTGCTCTGCGAGGAACCGCAGTCACCACCTCAGGCACCTCGGGCTGTCCTGGGGATGTCCTGGTTTTGCTCTTCCCAAGCAGCACCCAGTGGGATCGTTCTCGCAGCGCCCCAGCCCTTGGCTCCTGCACAGCTGGATGGGGCCTCAAATAGGGCCCCTTTTTCCGGCTGCAGATCAGTTTCTCCCTAGCCCAGCTTTCACCAACGCCCCCGACACCCCTCCCCACACCGGGGCAGCCTCTCTCCGTCCTCCCAGCACCACCAGTATGCGCCAAGCCCTTAACTGGTGGAGCAGCCAGGGATCGATGCCGGGATGGATTTTACCCCGGGGCGGGGCGGGGAAGGAGCGGGGGTTAGTTCAGGACGCGAGAGGTCGGGGTCAGCAGTACCTGGACCCTGTCCCCC
>JAOXOE010033380.1:0-10259 GCA_028565055.1 Phoeniculus purpureus
AGCAGAGCCTGGCTCCATCCTCCTGACACCTGCCCTTTCCATATTTATCAACATTCATGGGGTCACCTCTCAGTCTCTTCTTCTCCAAGCTAAAGAGACCCAGCTCCCTCAGCCTTTCCTCATGAGGGAGATGTTCTACTCCCTTGATCATCTTCATGGCTCTGCGCTGGACAGTCTCCAGCAGCTCGGTGTCCTTCTGGAACTGAGGGGTCCAGAACAGGACAAAATATTCCAGATGTGGTCTTGGCAGGGATGAGTAGAGGGGGAAGAGAAGCTCTCTCGATCTGCTAACCACCCCTCTTCTCATCCACGCCAGGATGCCATTGGCCTTCTCGGCCACAAGCGCACATTGCTGGTTCCTGGTGGTCTTGCTGCCCACTTTCTGCTTCTGAAGAGCATTTCCCTCAGGAAAAAGCACCGTGCTGGGCAATTTTCTGGCCTCCTGCAACAAAGTTTAGAGTGGACGAGAAGTCTCTCTGTTTTGCAGGATCTGATGGAACAGCGGGTCCACACCCAAAGCGATGATGTTCCTTCCTTGGGATCCAGGGCTGCTGGGCTGGACCAAAACCCCCAGACTTGGAAGGAAGCGGCAGAGAGATGATGGAAACAGAGAGCTGGGTACCAGGAGAGGCTGTTAGAGTTACTGGACTGCTGAGCGTGTTGAGACCACATTTCCTGGCATCCTGTGCAAACCTCCCATGGTTTTGCAGGGACAACGGTCACAGTTTATCAGCAACAGCAAGTTTAATGCCCGCCTGGACGTGTTCCTGTGTGACTTGGTCCAGGTGATCCTGCTGTGGCAGGGGGATTGGACTGGATGACCTTTCGAGGTCACTTCCAGTCCTTAATGTTCTGTGGTTCTGTGACTAAGAACAATCCTGAGCCTGCTCTGGTCGCTCGCACTCCCGTGAGCGCAGACTCATGTACCTCCCGATGCAGTCACACACCACACGAGCATCAGCAGAGCAGCTCTGTAAACACAGGGATGTCATCCCCCGAGGAACCACATGGATCAAGGCTTTCACCCAAAGGCTCGATCTTGTCTCACTCGGACGTCCTGCTGGTCAGAAGACGTGTTTGCCCCTCGACACCCATCAAACGCTTTAAGGAGCTGGAGCGAGCCCAGCTGACCTCAGAAGGAAGATTGGGAGCAACGTGGCCATCCCCAGAGCAGGTGAGACGATCCCTGGAGAACACGGATTGATGAGGAAGGGTCACTTAGAGAAGCCCAGGAGGAGCACGGCTCCTTCACCTATGGAAAGCAGAGGTGACAGCTGCCTTTGGGGTAACCCCTGTGTCTCCAGCTAATGAATGCTGTGGATTCCAGCCCGCTGAGCCTAAACAAGCCTTTCGGGGAAAGTCTAAACATTAACAAAGCAAGCGGTGAGCACACAGCGGGGCCGCTGGAGCACGGCGGGGGTGGTTTGCCGCAGGGCACTCACGCACGGGGAGGGGGCACGGCAGAAGGAGGGCTCTCCCCGCTTCTGGAGGTGCACTGGTCAAGGCTGCCTTCTATTGACTCATCAAATATTTGTTTGCATCTGTGCCCTTCAGACTTTCCCATCACGGAAGGGGCTGGTTCTGCCTGTGGGCTGCTGCCGACACTTTGAGTTTCAACACAGGTCTGGGAGCGGGGCGGGATGGACAATTCCTTGGGGGAGTCGTTCCGGTCAAGGTTGAATTCCAGCTGTGTGGAGCTCCAAGCCCTGGAGACACTCACCCCTGCCGTGGGGTCAAGGCTCTCACCAGCACTCTTCAGAAGGTTTTTGCTGAGCACAGGGCGTGCCAGGGTGCGGGATGGAGGTCTGGGTGCCCCTGCTGTGGCTGGAAAAAATCACTGTCGCTGTGGACATCAGTGGGGAGCAGTGATTTATCACCGAATCACAGAACATTAGGGATTGGAAGGGACCTCGAGCGATCGTCCAGTCCAGTCCTCCTGCCACAGCAGGATCACCTAGGTCCAGTCACACATGAACATATCCAGGCTGGTTTTAAACGTCTCCAGAGAAGGAGACTCAACAAAACAACCCTGCTGGGCATCCCCTCTTTTTTCGAGCAAGCAGAGGTCAGACTCTACTTACTGATGCAATGCGGTGGCCAAAGTCCTCTTTGAAAGTTCAGTGCAAAACAAAGCGCTGACCCTCTCGTGATGCTTTGTGGGCACTTCTGTTCCCTTTAGGTATCTTGTCTGCCTCTGAGACAGTAATAACCTTCTCCCTCTCTACAACTACCTGAAGGGAGGTTGTAGTCAGGTGGGGATCCAGGGTGGGTATCTTGAGGATGGAGCCAGGCTCTTCTCAATGTCATCTAGTGATAGGACAAGGGGTGATGGGTGTGAGCTGGATCAGAGCAGGTTCCATATAAATAACAGAAGGAACTTGTTCACAGTGAGGGTGATGGAGCTCTGAAAGGGGCTGCCCAGGGTGGTTGTGGGGGGTTCTCTAGAGATGTTTAAGACCCGCCTGGACATGTTCCTGTGCAACTTGGTCTAGGGGATCCTGCTGTGGCAGGGGGATTGGACTGGATGATCTTCCGAGGTCCCTTCCAACCCCTAATGATTCTATGAACTAGTGCCAGGACGAGAGGACAGGGCCTGAAGCTGCACTAGGGGAAGGTTATGTTGGATGTTAGGAAGCCCTTCCTCACAGAAAGGATGATCAGAGACTGGAATGGACTGCCCAGGGCAGTGGCAGAGTCCCCATCGCTGGAGGTGTTGAAGGACAGCGTGGCTGAAGCCCTTAGCGCCCTGGTCTGGTCGATGTGATGATGTTAGGTGCTGGGCTGGGCTGGATGATCTTAGAGGTCCTTCCCAGCCTCTGTGAGTCTGTATGTGGGCTGGAGCTGTTGCAGTAAAGGTCCTCTCAGTGGCGCCTAGGACAAAGATCTCCTGTCTCCTGCAAGTTGTCTTCCCTTCACACAGACTTTGTCCTTTACATGCGACCAGGTTTCTCGGTGATGGCTACTCCAAGGGGCGGCTGACTCTTGGCGTGAAGGTGCCTGCTTCCTTTGCTGCTCGCCAGCAGCACCCTGCAATCCCTATTGACCCTGGCCGTGTCCCTGCTGCCCATGGGTGCTTCAGCAGCCCCTTTGCATCAGCGAACAGCTGCGCTGCTCAACAGATGATTTCCTGCTCATATTTTTTTCTGAGGGAACTTCCCCTTATCCTAGATCTCCCTTCTTCCTGGCTCAGGATTGACTCTCCTCCCCAGCCTGGCTCACTCTTGCTCCTGGCCAGGGCAGTCCAGCTCTCTCGCAGGGTGGTCTCGCTGGTTCAGTAGCCTGCTTGCCTGCAGGATGATTTGAATGTGGTCACTTCTCTCTCAGCCACTCTGGGTTCGCCTGTTCCTTTGTAGAACAGATGGGGAATGAGCTCAGCAGCTGGTGATGGCTGCGGCTACCAGCAGCAATGTGGTTCTTGTTTCAGCTCCTGTTTCCTGTTCCCAGAAGGGCAAACTGCTCTGACTGGGCTGTCAGCGACTGTGGGCAGAGGCCAGAACTTGGGCTGGCTCTGTGTCTACATGAGGCTCTTGCCGTGCGCGCCAGTGGCTCCTGGGAACACCAGCAACTGTGCTACCCGGTTGGTGTTGTGCTCTGCTGTTGAGGTGCTGCCTCCATACAAAAGCCTTTCTCAGTGCCCTGGTCTGGGTGATTGTGGTGATGTTAGGTCCTGGGCCGGGCTTGATGATCTTGGAGGTCTTTTCCAGCCTCAATAATTCTGTGATTCTCTGGAGACAGTTGTGCAGGAGGTTTGTACACTTGTGTTTATTCTTTGTGGCCCCTGGACTTGTTTTGTTTTAAGCTCTGAGCAGTGTCTGCTTGACGGACATTTCACCCCACATCAACGTGCTGATCACCAGGAGGTGGCATTTACAACCACAGATTCGTTTGTGTTGGCATAAACCTTTAAGATCATGAGGTGCTGGAGTGGGTCCCGTCTAGGCAGAGGTCTGGAGAACAGACTCTGTGAAGAGTGGCTGAGGGAACTGGGGTTATTGAGTCTAGAGAAGAGGAGGCTGAGAGGAGACCTTCTTGCTCTCTACACAACTACCTCAAAGGAGGTTGTAGCGAGGCTGGTGCTGGGCTCTTCTCCCAAATTCCTAATGATAGGACAAAGGGAAATGGCCTCAAGTTGTGTTAGGGGAGGTTGAGATTGGATCTTGGGAAGAAGCTCTTTCCTGAGAGAGTGGCTGGGCACTGGAACAGGCTGCCCAGGGAGGTGGTGGAGTCCTCCATCCCTGGAAGTGTTTAAAAACCAAGTAGCTGGAGCACTTGGGGCCACAGTCTAGGGGTTAGGGAGCTGTTGGGCTGGCCCTTCTCTAAGATACCCTGAGTGGGCAATGGATGTGAGCTGGAGCATAGGAGATTCCATATAAATATGAGAAGGGACTTCTTCCCAGTGAGGGTGACAGAGCCCTGGAACAAGCTGCCCAGGGGAGTTGTGGAGTCTCCTTCTGGAGACGTTTAACACCCACCTGGACATGTTCCTGTGCGACTTGGGCTAGGGGATCCTGCTGTGGCAGTGGGATTGGACTGGATGGTCTTTTGAGGTCCCTTCCAATCCCTAATGATTCTGATACCCTGAGGTCTTGTACATTCACGGCTATGTTGCCATTCCCTTTGGGCTTCCTGGCTGGATGCCTGTGGTACATGCTAAGCAACATGGCCAAGCTGTTGTGGGGGCATGAACCTGTCCTCCAGTGTGGTGGAGCCCATACCGAGCCTGAGCCTTGCGCCGCTTTCTTCTCTAACACATCTGCAGGTCAACGCTACCCTTATTCAACCATGGGTTGACTCACCATGGGTGAAGCCCAGCCCTGAAGCCATTTTCATTCAGTGTGTTCCACGTGTGGCTTCGCTTTCAGGACTCCTATTGCGTTTTCTGACGTTGTGTCAGCTTGAGAGGTAACAATGAGCCTGTGCTGGGGTTTAGGGAGAAGTCTGGGTAAGTCCTTCCAGCTGCAAAGAAGGAGGACGGCGCACAGCTGTGACCCCACGCACGGATGAGGGAGGGGGTGTCCACGCGCATGCTGACGCCAGGGATGGGTTGCGTGTTTCCGCGCTGTGGAAAGCTAGGACAGGCTGCAAGTTCAGCTTTTCCGAGCACTTTCACGCCAACCGAACGTCTCTCTCCACGTGTTGGAAAGACAAATAAAGCAGAGCACCAGGAGCAGGCAGAACTGGCCTTTTATTGCCAGCTCTTCTGAGCTGGTTGGAGAGGAGGGGATGTTTCCTTCAGACCTACCTCTCCTCTATTTGTTCCCAGTAGGAAATTGTGAGCGCATGAGTCAAGCAGAGCCCGGCGGGGGAACAGGAGCCTTCGGAGCGGCTGGCAGGGTGCAGAGCCGGCGGCTGGGGCAGGACACGCACACTCACCGCCCTCTTGGCATCCTTCTTCCCCAAATTTCATCCCCTCCCATCCAGCCAGACTGCGTCTCCCCAGGCAGATTGGGAGTGATGCCACCACAGCGCCAGGACACGAGGAAGGTCCTGCCCCTGAACGTAATCCCTCTGTCTCCCCAGTAGTGGCTGTTTTTAGGAGATGGACCAGCTTCCCAAGCAGGCTGTCTCCCCAGGCAGCCACGGAGCAGTGGGGAGCAGGAAGGGGTGCACTGCCTGAGGCTGTAGGAAGCCAGGCGGTGCAGGACGCTGAGTGGGTTGGCTGGGAAAGCGCTGCCAGAGTCAGGCAGGGAGAGGCAGCAACTCTCCTCTAGCTGGCTGTTGTGGCTGGGAAGGGTGGGCGAGAGTTGGGCCCCAGGAGTCATTGCTCGCTCTCTCCTGCATTCTGAGTTCATCCTAGCTGTGGCTGTCCTGCTCAGCCCATCACGGGTAGAGCAGCAGGAGCTGGTCCAAGCTGTCTGTGAGGGAGGGAGATGGTGTCTTTCACCCCTAGCATCAGTCCCCCAAAATGCTGTTGTGAAAATCAGCACCAAAGATACTGACTGATGGTCCCCAAGCAGCTGAGGCTCCTGGAGCTGGCGGGACAGGCTATGTCTGTGGGAGCTAGAAAGCCCTGCGGCATCTGAAGGGCAGCTCTGTCATGGGTTAAGGCTGAGCTGGCCTCTAGAAGAATGACAGATGCTCTCTGTTAGCCTCTTTTCCTTCTCGAAGAGGTAAAGAGAAAGGGAAGAGAGAGGCTTATGGGTTGGAAAAGACAACCAGAACTGCTTTAATGAGAATGATAACAACAAGAGCACTCGCACACAAGCCCAGTGCCCCCCTCACCCCACTGATGACAATTACATCACCATCACCACTGAGCTGTGGGCAGACACTGGGGAAGTCCCAGACTGAACTAATCAGCAGATGGGAACCAAATTCAGGAGCTGGATTGTGGAACTGGTTTCAGAAAGGGATGGCTTGAGATCAAAAGCTGAGCAGACTTTGTGAGAGTCCTCTGCAGATGCTGGCGAGTGAGCTTGACCTTTGGGACCCCTCAGCTTCATACCAAATACGATATCTATGGGATGGAACGCCCTGTTGGTCAGCTTAGGGTTACTTGTCTTGTCTGCTCCTTCCTGCAAGCACAGCCTCTCGCTTACTGCACCCCAGCGTGGTCACAAGATTAGCAGTGACCTTGGTCTTCACGGGAGCCAGCCTAAGCAAGAGCCTCTTGCACGCCAGTCCTTGGTAAACACCAGGTGTTATCGCTTGTGGAAGCAGCCACTGTCTGCACAAACACGCTGTTAGCTGCAGGGAGAGCAGGGACTTCGAAGAGACTGACCTGCAAAGCTGAATCCCTGAACAGACCTAGTTCTGTTCTAACTCAAACCAGGACAATGCCCCAATGACTTGCTGCCCTGTGTTGAACCCAGGAACGTGTGCTGGCTAACACATGTCAGCACGGAGACCTTCCAGGCTGGCCCGGAAAGCCCCGGGAGGTGGAGACAACATGAGGTCTGTGCTGGAAAAATAAATGAGTGTACCTTCCTGTGACAATTCGGTCTCCTGTGCACCCCTGCATGGCCCTTCTCCCCTGCAGCTTCTGTCCAGAGTGTTCATGCTGAGAGATCTCATGTGTTATTTACCCAACTCTCTTCCAACAGCGCTGGGAGCAGCTGGGGGTGCACACGAAGCCTGTTATCTCTCTGCCAGACTGACAGCTTCAGCCGTGGTATCGCAGCTGCTGGAGAGAGCCAACCTTCCTGGCTGGGACTGGAGGGGACTTCTGCTGCTTTGGAGGCTACTAACGAGTTTCCAGCTGCTGTGGGACGGGTCTTTGGTCCAGAGCAGCCTTCCAAGGAGCAAAACGTGAAGGGTCCTGCATCTGCTCTTGCATCTGCACGGCATCATGCATGATGGGACCTCCTAGTTATTACAGATCTGTCTGCAGGGCAGCTAATCCAGTGTTATTAATGACAACCAGAGCAGCCACAACGTGATCTGAACCACTAGGCTTCTGCAGAAGGATTGATTACTCTTAGGTGTCGAGCTGCCTGAGGAGAGGGAGGAAGCAGTGTTTTCTGTACAGACAATAGCTCCTGACACTTCACAATGCTGCTGGAAGGCAGAAATGGCCACAAGAAAACAGAGCAAACCAGGTCTTCCTGGTTCAGTGAGGATAACGGAGCATTGGAACAGGCTGCCCAGGGGGGTTGTGGAGTCTGGTTCTCTGGAGACACTTAAAACCCACCTAGATGTGTTCCTGTGTGACTTGGTCTAGGGGATCCTGCTGTTGTAGGGCGACTGGACTAGATGATCTTTCAAGGTCCCTTCCAATCCCTAATGGTTCTATGATTCTATGGATGTGTTCCTGTGTGATGTGGTCTAGGGGATCCTGCTCTGGCAGGGGGATTGGACTAGATGATCTTTTGAGGTCCCTTCCGATCCCTAATGGTTCTATGATTCCTCTGGTGATGTGGTGGATGAGCAGAAGCACATCAGCTTACGTGATGACAGGGGTGTAGCTGCATCCTCTGAATGAGAAGAAAGTCTGACCTTTGGAGGGGGTTTTATGCTGGGAGGTGATGGGGCAAAAGATAGCACAGAGGATCTTCACTCTATGCACGTAGCCACCATCTTCTGCAGAGCAGACCAAGGAAAACCTGACCAAGGTGCTTTGATTTGGTGAGAAGCAGAACCACTGCAGGGGAAAACACTGGGGAAAGAGAGATGTGAGCCTGCAGCAGGGGATGTCCCCTTGTAACAGCTGTAACCCACATCCTCCTGTCTGCGCTAGCAGTCCACTCCCGGCAAGGGCAGTGCCTCTGCCGGGGCTTTCCCTGCTACCAGACAACAGATAGTTTTCTGATGGGCAGCTATGGGCAAGCTGGAGTAGACTGGTTCTGCTGAGAGGTGAAAGCTTGTGCTTTCACTCGCCACATGATGGTCCTGCATGTCACCCAGGGAGGACCACAATGAAGGGATGTTCCTCAGGACTCAGGGGATGAGTCTGCAGCATCAGCAGGACCCTGCCTAGACCTTTTGCTGTCGCACAAAGACATGGCCTCAGCCCAAACCCACCCAGAAGGGAGAGAACAGTCTATCCCTTGTCCACAGAGGGTCTTTCCACGCTGTCAGGGTGCAGCAGAGATCCTGAACAGGGCTGAAATTTTGCGTCAGCACTGGAGCTACATCGTTGCTCACGGAACGGGTGCGTAGCACTTAGGTCGCAACCCACTGCCTGCCTCATTCACCAGGGTGGTGACCTCCACGGAGCAGATGGTAGGTATGGAAATCCTGCAATGTCCCTGCCTGTGGCAACCAACCTGAACTCTATTTCCTTGCCCGCAGCCAGCTGTTTGCCACGAGTCTCACGGGTGGCAAAGCTGGGCAGCTCTGCAGTGCTGGGTGCCCCGGCCGCTGAGATGCCTCCCAATTCCTCATGGTGAGTTATCATAGAATCATTCGGGTTGCGAAACACCCTTGGGATCATCAAATCCAACCTCTACAAGGTCACTCCTAAACCAGATCCCCCAACACCACCTCTAAGCAACTTCTAAACACAGCCAGAGGTGAGGACTCAACCACCACCCTGGGCAGCCCATTCCAGTGCCTGACCACTCTCTCCATGAAGAACTCCTTCCTGATGTCCAGTCTAACCCTCCCCTGTTGGAGCTTGAAGCCCTTCCCTGTGGTTCTGTCACTAATCACCTGTGAGAAGAGACCAGCACCAACATCTCTACAGTGTCCTTTCAGATAGTTGTAGAGAGTGATGAGGTCTCCCCTCAGCCTCCTCTTCCTCAAACTAAACAGCCCCAACTCTCAGTGTCTTATCAGATTTATTCTCCAGGCCCTTCCCCAGCTTCATTGTCCTCCTCTGCACTTGCTCCAGCATCTCAATGTCTCCCTTGTCCTGAGGTGCCCAAAACTGAATCCAGTCCTCAAGGTGTAGCCTCACCAGTGTTGAGTACAGGAGAACAGTGAACCCCCTACTCCTGCTGGACACACAGTTTCTAATCCAGCATGGGATGCCATTGGCCTTCTTGGCCATCTGGGCACCCTGTTGGCTCATAGTCAGAATATTTTACCTAACTTTGTTCTAATCAGTTTACATCTGATGTGAATTTATTTCAATATTCAGCTGTATGGAGGATGAAAACATCCTTACACATTTTCCTGCTGCTCTAGTGAACATATTGTCATTATTCCATGAATATTTCTCTCAACTTAATATTAACAAACTTAACAGCACAATGACTATTAAAAAAATCATTGACAACAAATCGCTGTGAAATACCACAGCTCTCCTGTTTCCTCTTGTTTTATGAGTCAAAAAGAGTTTTGAAACTGCTAAATGTCATTTCAGTTCTGTCATTTTCTCTAGCAAGATGTTTACTGCACAAGGCTCCGGGGGTTAGCATTTAAAAGACAGACCACCTGCAGCAAGCACATGCTTGTATAACGCCATAAAGTGAGTCAGAAGAATCCTCGCCTTGATTAGATAAGGAGATCTTTCAGAGTTCTCACACAGCAGGTCTGTGGTTGAAATTAACTGTCAGCGAGGAGGCATATTGAAAGTTTTATTAATCTGCTTTTGCCAGAAATCCATAGCAAACGCAAGTGAGCAGCAATATGCCTGGCGTGGTCTGTTTCCTCACATCTTGGCTATTTGTCAAGTAAATGATGTTCTTCTGCACACAGAAGGATTATTTAAGTAACAGGAGCTCGAATACTTTGAATAAAGTGTCAGGATTACTAAGCAATGACTTCTTGATTCCCTGGCTGTTATGTTGCTGTGTGACATTGTCTAGGTGATCCTGCTGTGGCAGGGGGATTGGACTGGATGATCTTTCAAGGTCCCTTCCAATCCCTAATGTTCT
>JAOXOE010033381.1:0-10259 GCA_028565055.1 Phoeniculus purpureus
GGTTGTGGAGTCTCCTTCACTGGAGATATTCAAGACCCGTCTGGATGAGTTCCTGTGTGACTTGGTCTAGGTGATCCATCTGTTGCAGGCGGATTGGACTAGATGATCTTTTGGGGTCCCTTCCAATCCGTTATGATTCTATGATTCTAAGGGGAAAAAAATATCCTCAAAGATTGCTGAGGTAGAATGCAGCTGAACAAATCAAACATACTTAATCTTTTGGGAGGGGATTGGCAATTTTGGTTTGCTTTGGCTCGGAATGAGTCAGGATAGGCTCCATCCCGATCTTTCTGTCAAAGCTCTGCAGAGCTAAAGGGAGTGGGGAAAGATGCTTTAAACATTGGAATGGATTGCCCAGGGAGGTGGTGATGTCACCATCCCTGGAGATGTTTAAGGAACGAGTGGACGCGACGCTTAGGGATGTGGTCTAGCAGTTGGATAGTAGGATAGGGGTTGGACTCGATGACCCTGGAGGTCCTTTCCAGCCATGATGATTCTGTGACATTGAAATAAGCAGCTCTGGAGTCTGCAGCTTTGAATGCCTGCTGAGGGCAGGACCAATGAACAGTCACCCATTTTTTCATTTCTCATTTTTAGCAGAGCCTTAGCACTCTGGTGAAGGGTTAAATAGTAGCTCACAAGGATTAAGAGTTGGTATTTTTCACCAGCAATTTTTTCCTAGCGAAACCTGTCAGAACTTTCCGTATAATAAAAAGGATACTCCTGTTCATTCTCAGCCCTGTGCACTTTTGTGTTTTGTTCATGTGACTTTTGTGTGCTGTTTGCAGTTTTACGTGGAGAAGTGTGTCTTGGTGCGTGCAGGTACAACATGACTGGTTCTGAGGACTGTTGCCTCTGGCAACGTTCTAAATAAGGATAAGAAAGGAAACAATATTGAAGGTCCCTTCCAACGCAGAGTGATTCTGATTGTATAACTTCTCCAGTGAAGTGATCCTGCTGTGGCAGGGGGATTGGACTGCATAATCTTTCGGGGTCCCTTCCAATCTCTAATGATTCTGTGATTCTGTGTATAAACAATTCAGAGAGGGAGCCGAGTACACTATTTTTAATACTGAGGGCTGACAGCCCTTCTGGTTATGTGTCACGCCACACTGCCTCACAGATGTTGGGCTGCTATACCCAGGGTTTTCACTAGCTAAGACAGTTGTCTACCCTTCCTCCCTTCATATCTAGTTTAAAGCTCTGTCAATGAGCCCCGCTAATTCCTGCCCCAAAATTGTTTTCCCCCTTTGGGACAGCTGCATCCCTCCTCCTGCTTGCAGGCCAACCATGTCATATAGCAGTCCACGGTTGAAGGAAAGATGGTATTTAATACATTGCTTATGTTTGGATCTCAGGAGGGTCCTGTAGTATTTAGCTTTCCTTTTAATATTTTTCCCAGAAAATACCACTCTAATAACTCTAATATATTATTAAGGCCTTCGCTCTTCATACACTCATGTTAGACTTCACAACCAAATTGTCTCACTCATTTATAATGTTTTAAAATGCAAGGGTACTTGCATCTGACACTCGGTGCCACACTGCTCTACCTTGTGCTGCTTGCTGTCTGTTCTGAAGCAAGTGCAAGTAGTCCAGCAGTCAAACCCTGCCTAAGTGATTTGACAATCAGAATCCAGATCTGTAATTACACCAAACACAAGACCTGTGGATATTTCTAGAACTGCAAGTTTAAAAAGAGTATTCTTTTTCTCTATTCCCTTGTATGGTTATAGTTCAATTGCCTTCAGCAAGATTGTTCATGCAGTTGCATGTTGATTAAAGATCTGCTGTACACGGAGAAGAAAATATGAAATGCTGAAACTGCATTTCTCTGTCTGACAGAAGAACTCAGGTGTAGGGCTCATATTTTTACTGTTGTTGAACGCTTAAGTGTGAGAAGGAAGTTAAATGTGGAGAGAAGTAGTGTTCATTCCACTTACAGTTAAAACTGGCAAACATGACAGGAGGCACAGGACATTGCATGTGTTTTAAGTCTCAAAATGTCTTGTTACTAAGCAGAAACTTTTACTATGCAAAGAAATACTTTTCCTGCCTGATGCCATTTGTTGAAAGTCTAAGTTTAACAAAACTATTTTTATTTTCAGGAAGTCATAGTTTATATAGTTTAAAACATGAATGCATGCAAGGCAGCCCTCGGAAAACTAAGCCCGTATCTGGAAAAGCAGCTGAGGGCTCCTTGTGCCAACTGCCAATGTCAGAGCTTATAGTGTTTATGCTCCCAACTTATTCAATAACGTACTCATCTTAGCACTAAATATTCTTCTCTATTTTATTAGTGATTTTAGCCTTATTCTCATAACTGACCAATTCTTATAGGTCTCCTTTCCTGTAATTGGAATTAAATATCTCTGTAATACACAAAAGCCAATGTGAGTAATGAAATGCCTTGCTATGCCAGTGTGCTTCACTCCCCATCAACATGACCCTTATCTTCTGTACTCTGCTTCTGAGCTAACAGTGCAATAATCCAGCTCAATATGGATTCAAGGAAAACAGATAACAGTACAAGAGTCAAAGGCTAACTTGAGCAATAAACTCAAGTGCATGTTTAATATGTAGATATGACTATGAGTCAATCAAGTTACCTCCACAGATAACGGGCCACCCAAGAGCAGTTTTTGCTCTCTTGCACAGCAGCTGGCTGCACATGAGGATATGCCCTTGGACAGGGATGCCTGTCAAGGAAACTCCTCAAGGTTGGAGATTCTGTGCCACAACAGATCCTTGGTAAGTGACTAAAAGCATTGTTCTTGTTTAGCAAAACTTTGAATCTTCTTTGAGGTAATATAAGGATTGACTCTGCACATACAGTCTTTTAAATGGGAAGCTGACAGCTTTGTCTGACCCTGTCCTCCAAGCAGTAAACAATCCAGTGTACCTTGCCATCGAATCTTGTTAAAAAGTCACATTTGCTGTTAAAACTTCATTAACTCAGTGATTTATATCAATAAATATGTTACTTCTCTCTTGAGAGTGAAATGCCTAGTTTCATCCACGACACTTGCAAAATTACATTTAGTCAAGCTCATGAGACTTAGTCTAATCCTAACTATAGCTCTGACACCTACTTCTTGTAAGATATTTGATAAACCACTCAATCTGTCTATTTCCATTTCTCCACATAAAAAGAGCCAGGTGTTACTGCCAAGGCCTTGATGAACGCGGAAGAGTTCTAAAGAAGGACACAGCTGTGTTTATACATGTGGCTGACCATGACTGCTCTTCTTGCTGATATTAGTGAAGGCCTTCAGTCGCTTTACTACAGAACTTGGTTTGTAAATCTGGTTTGTAGGTCTGGAGGTTATTTAAGAAATAATTTTGTTAGCAGGCGTCATATACTAACTGGCAGACAATAGTTTTAAAACCCTTAAGTAAAAATGTAACAACACTTTTTTTCAGGGACTTAATCTGTTAAAATTGCCTTAGGCTTGTTTTTTGGCGCATCTTGGAAATAAACATAATTTTTAGGATATATACAATTTGTCTCTTAATTTGAAGATATTTGGAATTTGAAAAACAAATGGAGTACTTAGGCAAAGTTTAGCATTAAAATTGGAGACTGATGCTGAGAAGAGTTCCTTGTCACTCTACTAAATTCCCCCATCCCTCTGGCTTCGACTCCTTTTTCTTTCACTTCTTTTTCCCTCACCAATATCTTTCCCAAGAGTCATCCAACTGATGTTTAAGTTCCTCTGGCTCTGCTGTAGCAGTGCCAACCTTCCTGAGACTAGCAGAGAATGGATATTGTTTGTTTATGTGCTGTATTATATCATAGAATCACAGAATCATTAGGGATTGGAAGGGACCCCAAAAGATCATCTAGTCCAATCCCCCTGCCACATCAGGATCACTTCACTGGAGAAGTTATACAATCAGAATCACTCTGGGTTGGAAGGGACCACCTGATCATCCAGTTCAACCCCCCCACCATGGGAAGGGACACCCCACTCTAGACCAGGCTGGCCAGAACAAGGGTGAATAAAGCATGCTTTTAAATGTCAGAATTTTTAAAAAACAAAAATCCAATTTGTATTTACATTACAGATGTTTTATGAAAAGGGGTTGAGAAAGTTAGATAGTTCCTTAGAGGTCCAGTGAAAGACAGCCACATATCTGCAAGAAACTAGCCTTGGCATTTGGGTTTTCCTGATTTTCACTTGCATAGTCCCATAGTGAGATCTTACTAATAATGGCCCCATTTGTCTCCACGTATCTCATCTCAAATGCTAAAAGTCCATTCCAAACTCCATTCCATTACTAAATTATACATAAAAAGTATCAGGGATACAACATTCAGCATTGTTGTGTAGACAAAGGCTTTGTCTTTCTGTGGAGAAGCCTCCAGTCTTTTCTCAAGTGACAACAGCTGGAAGATTTCTGTCATACAATCTAGGTCTTATTTGGGTGCCTTATGGGGGGGAAGTGAGGTAAGTAAGAAAAAAAAAAAAGAACCACTTATTAGTAACCAGAATATTTCATTTTTATAACCTATTTAAAAGTTGTTTTATTGGTATTTACTATCAACTTCTACATATGGAGGCTGCTGTTAGTTCCTTTAGTGGGCTTATTTCACTCCTCTGCCTATATACTTCCTTTGCATCAAGCATGCCATCCAGGCAGTATTACTTAGGAATCAGTTTACTTGACAGCTGTTCTGAGTTCAGCCTTTAGAAGGTCATGGAATTCATTATTATATAAAGATACAAAGAAAAACCAGTAATATAAAGATTAGTGTTTTCTACAAGCCCAGCTACAGTGAACAAAGAGAAAGTGTTTCATACTGTAACCAAGGCAGCTATTTTTGTCTAGTGGTGTTCACCTCAGCACAAGGTAGGCAAGCAAAGAAATCTTTATATGATAGGTTTCCATAATAACTCTGGGATCAGACATGCAGAGGTAATAGAAATAGGTGTTAATTTTAAATGGAGTTTATAGGCTGTAAGGCATTAGATCTACTGTTTATTTTCCCTTATCTATTTTCCCTCAGTAATTACTTCATTCCATCTGTACAACTTTAGCTAAAATTTCTGTAAAAACTACTTGTCTATTCAGAGGACTTGAAGCCAGTCTACAAATGTCTACAGATGTGTCTGAGAAAAAAACTGCAAAGGATTCCATTAAAAAGAGTCACGTTCACTTAGGAAACACAGAGGCATAAATTGTACGTGTGGCTTCCTTCACAAGAGTTTTGCATCCCAAAACAGACTCCTTCTGAAATAGGTCCAGAGCTGGCTTTCTGGGAGCTCTATTATGTCTGTGACAGACAGGAGCAGCACTGAGCTGAATGAAGGTGGGATCCTGAGCCAGTCTTAAGTTATATTGCTGTTAAAAGGGGCAGACCTCTTCTCTAGTGACATCCAGCTGCTCAAGTTCACCATGCATTTGCACTGGTTGTAGTGATCCCTCAGCTATGAGACATTTCAGCCCTCTGATCTTACTGAAGGCCAGTCTTTCCTTATACATCAATGGTGGCACTAGCCCTAAACAGCTGAGGTAAGGGCTGGCTTGTGGAACAAGAAGCGCATGAGATTCATGAGATATTCACTATCTGCTTCTCCACATCTCACCTGATGGCCAAGAACGATCTATACATGAATATACATGTCTGCTCAATAGTTTTTGTTCAGAAAGTATATTCCATGTGAAGTGTTTGTTTTGTAGCACAGTGAGAATGTATGTAATTCACTAGGGAATTGTAGTACTGCACAGTATCTCACTGAGTCAACTTTAATGAGTGATTTCTAACGGTTCTACTGTGAGAAGCAGAAAAATTAGAACAGTATTAGGTCCCCACAGATGTATTTTTCAGCTCCCAGATTTGCTGTTCCATATAAAAGGTCCTAAAAATACCACTGTGTCACTGTAAAAACCACTTGAAAGTACCTTTATAAAGCATAATATATGACAAGATGACACACTACTGTAATCAGGACCTCTTATGCATAAGATGTGTTTGTCACACTCATGCAAATCACATACACAGGTGCCAGTCTCCTCATATAGGGGAGGACACTAAAACTGAGGTTTTCAAGAGGAATAAGATAAGGTACAAAACTGGACAAAAATATCAGGAACATAAGCTCAAGAACCAAAGCCTAATGAGATGTATAAGCAGGCCATTTCTCCTCTAACAAATGGATCTTACGTCCGTCCCAGATACATTCTGTAAAAAAGGACTTGACCTCCACAGAACCCCAGATCCCAGACCTTTGCCTTCCCTTCAGGCCTTTCATCCAAGTCTTACGTCTACTGTCAGGGAAAGGCCAGGTAAAGAAGCAAAGGCAGGTGTTTTCTTCTCAACAAACTACTGGAGAAAACTGTGCTGTTTCAAGCAGCCATCTCTTTGTGGGCTAATGCATTTAAATGTGAGAGATAAGAACTGCCTCCGCCATGTCATCTGTGCAAAGCACGAGATCCAAGTGCATGAGCAGGTCCTGAGATGAGTATTGAGAAAACGGGGTTTTAAACAGGTAGGCTTACCTATGTCCTCCAAGGCCCAAGCTCTTGATTCCTCTAAGAACAAACTACTACCTACTAAGGAAATTGTAATGCCACTTTCTCCTAGCCTGCTTTTGTAGGTCTGCTTGTGGCTAGCTGTGAACAAATGCTATTCTGCTCTTTGGCTACTGACGTGTTGCATACTCTGTTCCAGTTTAAGTGTCCTCTTATGTGTCATGGCTCTGTGCATAACTGCTGATCCCTCATACTCACTTCTTCAATGGGCCTGCTCCCACTGCTTTACCCTGACATTGTACAGGGTACTTGGGCAAATAACAAAACAATCTCTTGGTATTCTGTACAGCCACTATATGAAGTACACACACATCACCCTGCTGTTTGTGTGCTGTGGATGCAAATGCACTCCTGTCACGCCTAAGTTTTACAGTGATCCTGTTCCTGCAGCTAAATACAGAAGACACAACAAAATCACTCTGAAATGCATTCAGCTGTGGTGTCACTTGGCGAGTACAACTGAGCATGGCTTTCTGGCTACCAGTCCTGCTTCCTCTGCCTTTGGGAACTATAACCTGCTCTAGTTATTTCTGCTAACAGTCTCTTTGTCACCCTCAGTGACCACTAATATATGGGCCACTGATGCGCCATGGATATACAGCGAACAGTCATCTCCCAACTTAGCCAGACATGGGGCAGCTCAGTGGCATCTGACCCCTCTTTTCTTCTGCACCAGGCAGCACGGGCATGTTTCATTCTGTTCCCAGGGGCCCCTATGCTGCCACATGAAAGGACCCTCCAAACACTGACATGGATACCTCACTCCTGCCTCAGCTCCAGATGTTTTCTTCAGACAGTAAACACAAAAGGATCAACAGCAAGTTTCAAGAAGGGAGGAAGGAAAGGGGAGCTATTACTATAAAAACAATTTTGGGCTTGCAGGGAAAATACTTTGGATGTATGAACTTCAAAGTAGGACAAGAGTGATAAGAAACAGATCTCAATCAAAGATTAATTTCCTGTTTTCTATTCAGAACACTCCTATGTCACAAGCAATGCAGTATTTCTGCCCTAGCATGGACAGAGAGATTTTATCCTAAACACTAACACATTGCTATAAGCAGAATACAAAGAAATAGCAACACACAAAATATTTTTCCTATAAAAGATTTGAAGATCTGCTGTCTTTATGCTGGTCTGATAGCCAAAGTACAAGTACAAATTCACAGAATTTGCTATCATGATTACCGGAGCTTCTTTCCCCTTGGCTCCCCATTGATATTTAATCTATAAAGCAGATCTTACAGCTGTTCTCCTTGACTATAAACCTGGCCTTATTGACTCTCTCCGTTACTTAGCTCAAGGCTAGTGATTTGACCTCCCAATCAAGCACAAAGTAAAGAAAGTCAGCCTCTGCTGCATCTAAACCTCTAAGCTGCTGGGCTGTTACCTTGGAAGTCAGTTTTCTATTCCTGCAGTTGTCCTCAGTCTTTGTCTGACCATCTCGGTGTTTTTCTTCATAAAAAGTCTCTGCTTAGATTCTATTTCATGCCTAAATTACAGTTTATGCATCTCTGTTTACAAAAATACACATGCATGTCCTAAAATAAAAACTTTCTGGTGTTAAGCTGAGCAGCTAGAATAAGTTTTTGATGTCCTTAATTACATTTCTCCCACGGGGGCACTATGTTTTAAACTAATTTATAATATCTTTTTTGTGCTTTAAGGCCTTCTCACCCTGGCATTTGCTTTTATTACAGTTAAAAATGAGAAATAATTGTAATAGTTATTAATTTTTACTGCAGCTTTTGGTTTCAAAAGTTTGGCTTCAAGCATAAAGTTAATCATTTTGGAGAACATGAAGAAGCAGCCAAGTAACACTAAGCAATAAAATAAACATTTTTTGAGACATAACATACAGATTCTAGTTATTTTCTTTGTCCTTTTAAAAACTACCACCAACACTTGGCCAATCAAACAGAGAATTTGAAGTTTCAGTTTCTAGCCTGTCATGAAGGAATAATGCCTGCATACAGTCCTCAGCCTGTATGTTGACTTCAAAACGCAAACTATACCAGTAATGATAGTATAATAGTTATATTATAATGTAATTATACCACATAAATTATTATTATAATGTCCATAGTTATACAGCATTTGCAACTGAAAACCGTTAACTGCCAACACCTAATGCAACAGCAGGGACAAATGTGTGTTTTCTGAATTCACAGAATCACAGAGCATTAGGGATTGAAAGGGACCTCAGAAGATCATCTAGTCCAATCCCCCTACCAGAACCAGCCCACCTAGACCAAGCTGCACAGGAACATATCCAAGTGGGTTTTAAACATCTCCAGAGAAAGAGACTACACAACCCCCAGGGCAGCCTGTTCCAGTGCTCTGTCACCCTCACTGTGAATAAGTTCCTTCTCATATTTATGTGGAATCTCCTACACTCCAGCTTACACCCATTGCCCCTTGTCCTATCACTAGATGACATTGAGAAGAACCTGGCTCCATACTCCTGACACCCACCCTTCACATACTTATAAGCATTAATGAGGTCACCCCTCAGTCTCCTCTTCTCCAAGCTAAAGAGACCCAGCTCCCTCAGCCTTTCCTCAAAAGAGAGGTGTTCCACTTCCTTCATCATCATTGCTCTGCGCTGGATTCTCTCCAGCAGTTCTGTGTCCTTCTTGAACTGAGGGGCCCTGAACTGGACACAGTACTCCAGATGTGGTCTCACCAGGGCAGAGGAGAGGGGGAGAAGAACCTCTCTTGATCTGCTAACTCCCCTTCTGATCCACCTCAGGATGCTGTTGGTTCTCTTGGCCACAAGAGCACATTGCTGGGCTCATCGCTGTCCACCAGGACCCTCAGGTGCCTTTCTTGTTTCTCTCATTTTTAATGTTACTCAATATCTTTCAGTTTGGAATCAACTTGGATAAACCCTCAGTTGGATGCTGATAAATGATTTTTTTTGCTCCTGTATAATAAGATGGGTCTGACTGTCTTCACTAAAAACATTTAAAATATCTGGCAAAATTTTCCTAGACTGCAGTTTGCATGTCAGTCATGAGTTATATTTTTTGGTGTAACGTTAGGGTTGCTGTCCACGTTAATTTTGTTCTTTAAATAGTCAGATGCTCTTTTTTCCCCCTTTTCTGGCATGGTTACGGTATGTTCATAAGGCTTATCATAGGATGAGTGCAGGCCCAAGGGCTTTTATTCCACTTCCAGCCACTGAGCTCTGATGTGCAGAACTGATCCAGTCTTGGGATCCATTGACCAGGCACTACCTGTGGATTGTAATTAGCTCTATTTGAATAATTTATACTGGTCCAGAGTTTAATTCCATTAAGAAATTGACACAAGGATAATCCTGAGGTTCTTAGTGCATAGACCTGCAAAGTGAATTTCCAACTGTTAGTCTCAGGAGCTTTGAGAATTAGAAAGGTCAGCTTTCTGTAGGGTCAGACCTGCTCAGGTAAATGTGAACACTCCTATCAGACTGGGCTATAAGGGGGATTAATAAGGGATCTCAGCATTTGGCTCACAATGGAAGGGTTGTGCTTTCTGAAGTGTGTGATCACACTGCGCCTATTTATAGCTGACTTGGACATACCTTAGAGTGAAGAAACTTAAACTTGGCTCATCTAAAATCATTGCACATACCTTATTAGTAAGAAATACAAATCTGAGTAATTTCATAGAATCATAGAATCATTAGGGATTGGAAGGGACCTTGAAAGATCATCTAGTCCAATCCCCCTGCCATGGGC
>JAOXOE010033382.1:0-10258 GCA_028565055.1 Phoeniculus purpureus
TCTGTCCTCATAGGAGAGGTGCTCCAGCCCACTGATCATCCTCATGGCCCTCCTCTGCACACGCTCCAGCATGTCCATAACTCTCTTGTAATAAGGGCTCCAGAACTGAAGCATCCTGGAGTGGAACAGAACACAGGTGATTAGCAGATCGAGACAGGTTTTCCTCCCATTCTGCTCTACCCTGGTAAGACCATATCAGGAATCTTATGTCCAGTTCTGGGCCCAGAAGGACACAGAGCTGCTGGAGAGAGCCCAGTGCAGAGCCACAGAGATGATGAATTGAGTGGAACATCTCCTTGATGAGGAAAGGCTGAGGGAGCTGGATCTCTGTAGCTTGGAAAAAAGGAGACTGAGAGGTGACCACATTAATGTTGATAAATATGGAAAGGGTGGGTTTTAGAAAGATCGAGCCAGGCTCTGCTCAGTGTCATCAATGCAGTGGGTGTGAGATGGAACAGAGGAGGTTCCATATCAATATGAGATGGAAATTCTTCATGATTAAAGTGACAGAGAACTGGAAGGGCTGCCTAGGTAGGTTGTGGAGTCTCCTTCTCTGGAGATATTTAAAACCCACCTGGATGTGTTCCTGTGTGCCTTGATCTAGGCAATCCTAATCTACGTGATCTAGGTGATCCTGTAGGGGGGGTGGACTAGATGACCTTTTAATGTCCCTTCTAATCCCTAATGTTCTGTGATTCTGTGAAATAATAACAATAATAAAGACATGGTTTAGCAGTGGTTTGATGGGATGTGACGAATGGAACTAAAAGGTTATCAAACCCTTGGTGCCTGCTGCTGCTGGTTTTCACACTTTAAATAAAGCTGACAAAAGAGATGAGAAATTTTGTTTTGGACACATTTTAAATGTCAGTATCGCTATGTACTACCTCTCAAAGTAATCAATTTCACCAGAGGTCCGGCAGCTCTTGCTGGTCTTATTGATTGAAAACCAGGGCTGTGGTTCACTGCTTCTGTGATTAAGTCACTTTATATCCCTTCCTACAAGTGACCTCTGCCTGCACACTTGTAGTGCCAGGGCTTTTGAAGCATGTGTCTAGTGAACATGCATTCAATGTCCTTTCCATCCAATTAAAATTCTTCACTATCATTCCCTTTTATCTAGCCTTTGTAATTGGATTCCCAGTTCCTCAATTTTCATGGCAGCAAGAAGGGAAAATGATAGCAAGTGCCTGATAAAAAAATAAAATAAATGTTATTATTTAATTCAGTCTAAAGGGTTGGGGGTTTATTTCTTTCTTTAGCTGAGCTTCTGAAGGGGAAAAAAGGACTCTGCAATCATATTATCATTTGTCCATCTGTATTCTTTGCTCTCTTGATAACTCTGGGTTATGTATTGGCTTGTTTCAGCCTTGAAGATCACAGAATATTAGGGATAGGAAGGCACCTCGAAAGACCATCTAGCCCAATCCCCCTGACACAGCAGGATCACCTAGATCCTGTTGAACAAGAACAGGTCCAGGCGAGTTTTAAACATCTCTGGAGAAGGAGGCTCCACATCCTCCCTGGGCAGCCCGGTCCAGTGCTCTGTCATCCTCACCAGAAAGAAGTTCTTTCTCAGATTGATGTGGAACTTCCTCTGTTCCAGCTCACACCCATTGCCCCTTGTCCTATCATTGGAAGCCACTAAGCAGAGTCTGGCTCCGTCCTCCTGACACCTGCCCTTTCCATATTTATCAACATTAATGGAGTCACTCCTCAGTCTCCTTTTTTCCAAGCTCAAGAGACCCAGCTCCCTCAACCTTTCCTCATCAGGGAGATTTTCCACTCCCTTCAGCATCTTTGTGGCTCTGCACTGGACTTTCTCCAGCAGTTCTGTGTCCTTCTTCAACAGAGGGGCCCAGAACTGGACACAATATTCCAGATGTGGTCTCACCAGGGCAGAGTAGAGGGGGAGGAGAATCTCCTTTGATCTGCTAATCACACCCCTTCTGATCTACCCCAGAATGCCACTGGCTTTCTTGGCCACAAGGGCCCATTGCTGGCTTATGGTCATCCTCCTGTCCATCAGGACCCCCAGGTCCAAGCTATCCCTCTTCATATGCTGCATTCAGACTGCATATGGTGCTTTCCATACTTATTTTTCAGAGGCTTTGGCTTTGGATATGACAAATATAAGGAAATATTTTAATTGCCAGATATATTATTTGTGTTTGTTTAGGATTTTTGTATGACTTTCAAAAAGATTAATAGACCAACAGATCTCTCAAGTATGTCTCCCCGTAGCAATTTTCTATGTTGGGTTTTTTTCACTTGCTCAGTCTATACCAGAAACATCTAATGAGTTAGAGTTAGGCCAATGTAGTCAAAGTCTCGTTTATCTGAGTAGTGCCTTCATACAAGTGTCACCCTGTGGCACAGATTCAACACAAGATGTCAAAATACTTGTAACAAACTTGGGAGAAACAAGAGAATTCACTGAGGTGTGGAGAACAGAGGAAATGGGCTGCAGGTTTTGGGGGTGAGTAATGTGTTGGTTCGAGCCGAAATGTATAAATTCACCCCAAAAAAATCTGATTTGAAGAATCTGTTTGTTATCCAGATAGATAACAAACATACTTGCAGCATGGCCACTAATACCTTGAAGTCAGCCAGCAGTAACTCTACTGACCCTGCAGTTATTTGATGCTTAGAAGCTTTCAAAATTATAATAGAAGGGAATCATCCAATTCAATTAATTATAATGGTTCTCATTGTTTTCAGCACAACGATCCATTTACTTTATGAATGCAGACAGGCTAAGTTGCAAAACATTCTGGTATTTAAAAAACAGTGATTTATCTCAGAGGATCACTTATATTTAAAAACCAGTGATTTGTCTGAGATGATTACTTGTACAGTATATTTAATCCGTACAGTTTTCACCTATTTTGTCACTATTCTTAACACCATGGGTTCACAGATATGTTGATCCACTACCTGTTCTTCTAATAAATATCAAATAAAAATGATTTGCTTTTACACAACCAACCTCTTCTAATTTTCATAGAGGAAGGAAAATAAAAACAAAATCTCAGGCACTTATTTAAAAGACCTTCTTCCCTGAGGTTATACTCCTTTGATACAACATAAAGTTAATATAAGCACCTAACTGAGCTGTCATCATATTTATTTATGTATTTATTCCAATGTTTAAGTTTGATGGGAGGTTGGACAGATACCACCCCAATACTTCTGGTGAATGAAAGTTACCCAGCAATCTATCTTATGGTTTTCTTGCACTAATTCTGCAAGAAAATCTGGAGATACACCATGCTTATTAGATAGGACAATCTTATAAATACACACCTGTGCCACAACATGTAAACGTTCTGCCAGATTAGATGCTATTCCCAGCCATTAATTAAATAACAGAATTTCTATATTTGGGACAAAGAAATCTGCGCCAGAGCATCTGTTCACTTGTCTTGAAATGCATGATTTGTACTTACTAATACGGATTCTAGTACAATAATGTGAGAAACTGATTGTACTCAGAAAGCACAATTGCGCATCAAGGAAACATGCCATGTTGGACGAGCTTTTTGGACACGTTGGAATAGCTAGTAAAAGATCTGATAGTATTCTACAGTGTAAGAATTTGAGTGATGCCTGGTTTAAAGCCAAGAAAATATATGGGACAGAAGGTAGTTCTTAAGTGAGAGAAGAGAAAGGAATTGTGAAAACTAGACGTTATTTTGATGGCTGCATTTCAACAAGCAGTCTTTTGATTTTGAAATCCTGACAAAGGAGTTGCTGCATATCTAAAATAGGAAATAGCAATAAGCTTTCTGGGTTCCTCGTGCTCTATATGTAGCAGAGGAGCATTAAAGGTCAGCAGAAACTTTTATTACACTTGTTCTCCCTTTTGAGGAACAAAAAATATTAGTATAATGAAAGCCATTGTAAATTAATACTTCATTTCTCATGTTTCCTCAGAATTACATTCAGGAAGCTCCCAGTTAAACTCTGAACTTTTACTACTTTTTCAAGTTACCCCTCCTGTGTACCTTTGCTTCAGAGCATGAAAATTAAATAAGCATATTTCAGTTTAGTTCTCAGGACTTGTACTTTTTCCTACTCTGTGAAATGAAAAAAAATCTTCCCACATTTAGTTCAACCTTCGGATTGCTCTACTACTCAGAAAGAGTTACAACATCCCGTATAAAAATTTATCTCAAGTGTAATTTGTTTTACATTTTATTATCATAATTCCATAATTTGGGATTTTTTTCTTTTTCTTTCTTTTTCTTTACTTATATGAAGCAGTACAAAGTCTTCACATTTTAGCTATTTGAGGTGAAAGAATTCTTCCTTCTATTCACCATTAGCAGGATCTACCTGAGAGCAGTCCTGTGGAAAGGGACTTGGGGGTGCTGGTGGGTGAAAAACTGGACAGGAGCCACCAGTGTGCAATCGCAGCCCAGAAGGGTGCTCACATTGCAGGTTACATCAAAAGAACTGTGGACAGAAGATCAAGAGAGGTGGTTCTGACCCTTTGCTCTTCCCTGGTGAGACCTCACCTGCATCATTGTGTCCAGTTCTGGAGCCCCCAACACAAGAAGGATGCAGACAGTCTGGAGCACGTCCAGAGGAGTGCCACTAAAATGAGAATGGAGCACCTCTTGCATGATGAGACAATTGGGGTTGTTCAGTCCCAACTGAAAGGAAGAAAAGAAGTCTCCGGGGGCATTTCCAGTACCTGAGGGGGCCTACATGAAGTCAGACGAAGGTCTTTTCAAGAGGGCTTGTATGGATAGGACGAGGAACAATGGGTTCAAGCTGGGAAAGGAGAGATTTAGGCTGGATATTAGAAACAAGTTCTTCAGTGTGAGGGTGGTTGGTCCCTGGAATGAGCGGCCCAGGGTGGTGGTGGGGGCCCCATCCCTGGAGTCTTTTAAGGTCAGGCTTGATGAGGCTCTAAGCAGCCTGACCTAGGTAGAGTTGTCTGTGTGTAGAGAGGTTGGACTAGATGACCTCTATCCATCCTAGAGCATTCTATGATTCAACGATTCTATGAATGAGACTTTGCAATTATTAATAACTCCAAGATGATAAGACTTCCTGGTTTCTGATTAAGTCAATACTTTGATCCTGAATTTCTGCCTGCATCAGTCAACGACATGTAATGTAATGAAATCCCTGTGTTGACCTCAATGAATTCTACGTCAGTGCACAGGGAAGTAAACACAGTTACATCATGTCCACAGTCCTATGAGAAATTAATAAAAAATATTATTTGACATATTGGCTATTCTTGAATATTCTCTTGAACACATTCTGGACAAAACTCCCAAAATATGAATGATCTGATTCATTTTATATGGAAAAGAGAGTGCCAAGGTGGACTTTCAGGCAGGTATCAAAAAAACCAGAAAAAAATATGAAACACAGAAAAAGAAGCAGGAAATTAAAATTAATAAGGTAACACTTTTCATTTGTTACAATGAATTTTTAATTCTTGTTTCAAAAGAGAGAATAAGATGAAAAGCCCTCCAGGTTTATGCAGCAGTAGGACATGGAAGATTTCTCTTGGCTTCAGAAATCCATAAGTAAAGACGTGCACACACACACACACAAACACAAACTGCACTGCTTCTTTAAATGAAATTTCCCTAGAGGTTTTTTCGATGTAAGAGAAATATTTTGCCTTAGTGCTAACTGCTCGGTCATAATGAGCTATTTTACTTTGAATCCTGTTGTTGAAGCTTTTTCATGAGAATCTTTGCTCTTCCATATGGAGAAGTATTTTACGGTTTTCATTCTTCATTGGCTTAAAGGTCATTTTCAATTCTAGTTATTCTGCCCATAGCTCTTCCTTGTTTTCATGCAACTTTCCAGCCCTTCACTGACCTTTGAAAAACTTGTGAAAGTTACGGTAATTTTTATCTGAAGTCATAGGCTTTGAAGCATAACAGTCTTCCATCACACACACTCACAATTTAGCCTTTAGGAACTGTGAATCAAACACTCCTGTTTAAAACAAGTTTAATGCAGAAATGCAATTACTAAAGAAATGTGAACTAACTTAAACCTAGTTTGAGGCATTAACCTTCCCATTCATTTAACCACTTTGACTGGAGAAGTGCTGACTTAATTTTTAGTTGCCTGTCAGTAGAACAGTGTCCCATCACTATGCAATAATTTGAGGAATTGATGTACTGTGCTGGTGGGCAGAAACAATAAAGAATTCTCTCTCTGAATTCAAATTATTGAGCAGTTTCTATGTTATGCTGCCCATTAACTTAAATGAGAATATTTTGCAGTGCCAAGTACATAATACTATCAGCTGCAGCACTCCCAGTGTGTGAGTTTGGTTGATGTAATTTAGAAAAAAAATGTTCAGTTTTTCAATATGGCTGTATCTAGGGATTCTTAATCACGGACTGTGCATGTGTTAAGATGATATAATTTTAAAATTCTGTTATGTTGACAGGTCAGCTTTTAGCTGCTGTGATATAGGAGCAAGGGTGTAATCGATAGTGATTTGCAACTGTCTTTTGTTTGTGTATCAGAAGGAAAGACGAAGCCAGCAGCTTATAATAGTTTAAAAATACCTCAGACAATTAAAAAAAACCCTTCAACAAATGTAACTTCTTTATTCTTCTTTCACCTCCTAAACCAGGGTTCACAGGACTTTGATACATCACAGAGCAGATTCCACCCTTGTTTACTTGCTAAAACTTTGAAATAAATATATTGGCTTGAATGGAGGAGCTTTACTGAGATTTTTAATCATGGAAAGTGTAGTGATTTGGGGTTCTCTTTCATCTCCTCTCTCTCTTTAACATTGAATGTAAAGCTCTTTGGGGAAATCCAGCTGATCTACAGAAGATTATTTCAAGTAACAACAAAAATACCATATGTCACTTTCTGCTGTGTTGACAAAAGCAAATTCTACTGAGAAGGGCAACGACCTTAAACAAAGGAAAAGCCAGACAGCTAAATTAATGTTACCCACTTCTGATAAAGTGCAATGTAGGACAAATCCCCTTTTCACATCTAGCAAATGGATATACAACCCTTGCTTCCACAATCCTGGGCCTAAAAAAAGTTTTGCTGTAGAAATTGCATCTATGTCGTTGTCTAGATGGAACTATGGATGAAAAACAGGAAAAAAGGAAAGCCATTTTGTGTAGAATATTTTCCTCGGTCTAGAAGCATTTCTGGTATGTCCACCTCTGCAAAAATTACAGGATCCCCATTAATATGACCCCCTTTTATTCTGACCTCTTCAAGCAGACATTTCACACACAATGACAGAATCAAAGAACATCACAGATTGGAGAGGACCGCTAGAGATCATCTAGTCCAATCCTCTGCCTTTGAGCAGTTATTGCAAGTAGACTGGGAAACTGGCAAATATGTGATTAATCAGGTCACAATCAAGCTTTTGTAATGGTGCTGACTGCTTCTGACCTTCATGTCTTGGCAATTAGTTTATTTTTACCACCACTCAGAGTTTATCAACAACAATAAAGGATTTCATGGTACCTTTTGAGAAAGTAGACAACGGAACAGAAAGGACACCAATTACTTAATTTTTAGGTTATATCATGACCAAAAAGAAGTCTCTTTGGTATGTTTATGTCTTATAAAACCACAGCTAAATCATTAGTCACGAGGTTAAACAGAAATCAAAAGACATCACATGTAAACAGATCAATTAACATTTGTTTGTACTATTCATATGAATCCTAAACCTGACCATTTAGAGATTTAGGACTGAGAAAAATATGGGGTTTAGGCATTAGGAGGATAAAACCCTTTTTGATCCTCTCATTTGCCAGTTTGTCAGCACTGCCTTTTCTTGCAAATGCTTTTTTTTTTTTTTTATTGTATGCAAAACAATTAATCCTCGTCTGGGACGGTCTTAAGGCTAAAGTCTGTACACTAACATCAGGGCTGTCTTCACCATCTCTCTTCAGTCTTTTACAGAGAACACAATGTTAAGACTTTTTTTTTTCAGATGTCAAAATAACTTTTATTTTCAATCTGAAAGGACTTGGTCACCAGAGTCATCATTTCACTTGCAACTGCCTACAGGAAAGATGGATTCACAATTGAGGAATGATTGTGCTAGATCAGCCTCATGGGAAATACAATCTCAAAGCTATGAGCTAAGCCATTCTTACCTTGAGAAAAGAAATTTGTGATACAATAGGTATTAGAGAGTGTCTTAAAGGGTAAGTTAGGAACCTGCTTAAATCATATAATTAGTGCCCCTTAAGAGACACTCACAGGTTCTGGTATAAATGACACAGGACCCATAAGAAATACTACATCAGATTGCCAGTTATAGTGTAAATGATTCTCCTATATGGCCTGAGTACCATTTGGGCATATAATTCACTTCTTAAGTGTTGCTCATTGCATTTAAGGTCCAGGATTTCTATTTCACCAGAAAGATTGGGGTAAGAAATGTTTTTGATCTGGATTTCTATTCTACATTTTCCATGTAGAAGTGAGAGAGACGAGTGTGAGCTGGGAGCGTGTTACAATCATTACATTCAAGGTGTAATGTATTTTGCCTTAGAGGAGAAAGGGAACCCTAACACACAGTGTCATTTTTGAGGTGCTACATGTACTTCCTCCAGTGAGACAATGCTCTGCCTCTTCCAGAAGAGCTTCCAGAAGAATTTCCAGAGTCAAGCCACAGTTTGAAGACATATAGATGGTCACAACTAAACTTTCACAGCCTCAGGAAAATTCTGCTGGTTTACTAATTACGTAAGTGTTTTATTAAGTATTAATGAGCAAAAAAATACTTTGCATACTTTTGGCAGGTTCTATTTTAAAGAAAAATTGTGTAGCTAAATACTTAATTTAAGTATTATTTACAATATCAGCTAGATACATTTGTAGTTATATGCATTGCTACAGGACTAGGAAAAATATGTTTTCATTGTAATTTACATAAGTTCGTACCCACTGCCTCCAGAAAACCTTAAAAAGGACATACAAACTATTCACATTTTACTTAAAATGACATTAAAAATTAATGCATCCTCATTATGTTGGCTCATTAATATCTC
The DNA here is from genome assembly GCA_028565055.1 of Phoeniculus purpureus. Taxonomy (NCBI): domain Eukaryota; kingdom Metazoa; phylum Chordata; class Aves; order Bucerotiformes; family Phoeniculidae; genus Phoeniculus; species Phoeniculus purpureus. The sequence continues at coordinate 9,033 of JAOXOE010033382.1, forward strand.
CAATTTATTCATACTGTACTCACTCTCTTATTTTTAGCTTACATTTTATTATTTAATAATGTCATACTGAGTTTGAGGCTTCCTTTTCACCAATCTGAAGCAAGTAGATGGGGGTTTTAATATTTGTAGTCAAATATGCATCTCTCATGTTCTTCAAGCAGGGAGACACCTTAAAATCTATAAATTCTTAACACACTGAAGTTGGATGTGTAACTGGGATGGATTCCAGATGTAATGCAACATAGTGTAACGAATGTTATCATTTGTCAGACATAAATCAGCATAGTATTGATATATAAGTAATTTAAATCTTCTGGTGAACAATATGGCTCATGCCTTGGAGCTGGGATATTTTACACCACTCTAAAAGTGATGAGTCTCTGTAAGCAGCTCTGTCGTTTGGCTGACCTGGAATATATGAAGTAAGCAATCAGGAAAACTGAGTGTTTGGCCTGATGCTAAGGGTTCTTTAAAAAGTGAAAAGAACTTATATTCTGTGGAAGAGCAAAAATTGAGGCATTTTCAGTGAACATTTCCTTGATTTTATTCCTTAGATATAAACATTCAAAGGTTTTTCTTGGGGGTTTGGCTCTTGCAAATGAAAAGCTGAAATACAGAGGCAGAATTATACTCAGTACACTTGTGGAATGATGCTGTATCTCTGACTTTGGTTAACATTCACTTGATTTCTGGTAACAATACCTGATTTCAAGTGTATAAAGAAAAAAAATAAGGAAAAGAAGAAAAATATTTCCTAAATACTTGGCAAAAATGGTATCTAAAATTTACTTATATTTCCTTCAAAATTATAATTAAAATTAATGATGTGCCTTAAAATGGACATCATTCAAGAACTATATAAATAATTCTATTTCACATAATTGATTGAACATTTCCTAAATTGTGATTAAACGTTTCATTTACCACCAAACTTCCAGTACTACTCAATATATCCATAAACTACTTGGCTGAGGGATAGAGTGCACTGTCAGCAAGTTTGCTGATGATACAAAGCTGGGAGGAGTGGCTTACACATCATCAGGCTCTGCTGCCATTCAGTGGGACCTGGATAGGCAGGAGAGCTGTGTGGGGAGAAATTTAATGAAGTATAAAAACAGCAAGTGTGGAATCTGGCATCTGGGCAAGAACAACCCCAGGTACCAGTATAGGTTGAAGACTGACCTGTTGGAGACCAGTGTAGGAGAAAGGGACGTGGGGGTCCTGGT
>JAOXOE010033383.1:0-10255 GCA_028565055.1 Phoeniculus purpureus
TCTAGGTGATCCTGCTGTGGCAGGAGGATTGGACTAGATGATCTTTCGAGGTCCCTTCCAATCCCTAATGATTCTATAAATATTTATAAATAAATAGTTAACTCTCTCCAAATAGTAGAACTAGCAACGCGGCTGGTTTCATAGACAGCAAGGTCACGATGATGTTCCTGTAATCCTCACCTGCCTTTCCTCAGCCCTCCTTGGGCTGGAGCAGTGGCAGATGTAATGCGTTCAGTAAGTGTGTGCTGCTCAGCTGTTACATGTACAGGAAGCTAAATATCATGACTGCTTTATCACATGCCAAGATATGTCAAAAGAAACCTTTAAAAAGTATTTGAAACCAGGAAAAATGAGTGGCTGATGCCAAAATTCTCCTCTGTTCTTTAAGCAGGGGGGTAGCTTTTAATGCCAAGCTTGAAGGAAGAGATTGTTCGCCTAATTACCAGGGAAAGTGAAAACAGCTGCTGTTAGAGACGCAGAGGCAAATGGTGAACCGAGGTGTGGAGAAGCAAAGTGATTTGCCTTGGGCCATAGAGGGAAGTGGTGTCAAACTCAAGATTAGAAATCCCAAGTTCTTCTCCTGTATTTGCTCAGATCACTGAAATGTTCCATCTGGACATGCGTAGATAACTTTGGGTCTGTCTGTCATTCCTGTCCATCTCTAGAATAAACTCCTACCCTCGTACAGTTTCACATCATTTCCAGGCAACTACAATCTCATTTCGGTGTAGTTTCTCCCACAGTCACTATTTATAGACATATAAATTATATCTATATAATTATACCTATATAATTCAGGAGTAAGGTGGTGCCACAGTCACTGGACACAACGATGTTCCAGCAAGTAAAGATTTGCTTCTTTTAGACCACTAAACAAAATCTGTTTAGTGCAAAATGATTGAGAAATCAACACAGGACTTTTCACCAAGTCATCTCCAGACTGTTAGTCAGTGAAAAGGCGCTTTTCTGAGCGATGGGGAGGAAGATGAAAGAAGTGATAGGAAATGTGTGTACTGCGGTAATTCAGCATGGAGAGTCACCGGGGAAATCCCACTAGATGCAGAATAAAACTGCAGCACAGAACCTTCTCCACAGTCACTCAGCACCGTTATCCCTCTTCTCACTGTCGAGAGCGTTGTGGTTCCAAAATAACCAAACAAACTCACGTGAAGAAGATTTAAACCATATTTGGACCCAGTCTGTCAAGTTTTTTTGTTCTGATTTTGCTTGATAGTGACATGTGTCAGCCTCTCACCCCCACAGGCAGCCTTTTGTCACTCAGCACTTATGGTAACTCTTCCACAGCAAAAGCCTACAGGTGGGAGCTCTCCCTTATATTTAAAGTGCCAACTTGATGGCTTACACGTTGCTATGGTGTGGCAAAAACGTCTGAGCACCAGTGAAGCCTTTTGGGTAGGGGCTTCTTTGGATATCCCCTTTGGATAACAAGGGAGCAGATCTGGTCATGCTCAGAGGCACTTAGATGATTGGGGCTGGGCAGGGCTGGAGCATCTTACTTATGAGACAGGCTGAGAGACCTGAGGCTGTTTAGTCTGAAGAAGAGGAGACTGAGGGGGGATCTGATTACAGAATCACAGAACATTAGGGATTGGAAGGGACCTTTAAAGATCATCTAGTCCAATGCTCCCACCACAGCAGGATCACCTAGACCAAGTCTCACCGGGACATATCCAGGTGGGTTTAAACCTCTCCAGAGAAGGAGACTCCACATCCTCTCTGAGGAGCCTCTTCCAGTGCTCTGATGCTTATAAATATCTAAATTATGAGTATCAAGAGGATGGGACCAGTGTCTTCTAAGTGGTGTCCAGCAACAGGACAAAGCACAAATTTGAACATAGGAGGTTCCATCTAAACATAAGGGTAACAGAACTGGTAAGGGCTACCCAGAGAGGTTGTGGTGTCTCCTGTTCTGGAGACATTCAAAACTCATCTGGATATGGTACTGTGTGATCTGCTCTAGGTGATCCTGCTCTAGCAGCAGGGATTGGACCAGATGATCTTCAGAGATCCCTTCCAATCCCTACCGTTCTGTGATATCACGCTGAAATGAAATGTAGGGGTCTGAAACAAACACAAGTGAATTTTAAAATTAGCCAGATGTAATTAATCCATTGTTATAATTTAGTTAATCTTCATGATATAAATCTGCTACAGACCCTACTCTCATGGAAAGGATTTTATGCAGATGACAGAACTACATAGTTTGAAAAATCCTATGTGAGTGTTCAGCACAACATCACTTAGATGAGATATATTGATCCTGGTGTCAGGATCTCCCTGCACTAGAGAAATAGCCCGTGACAGCCTGGCAAACTTAACAACATAACTGTCTCCCTGAGAAAGGGGAGGATGCAGTTGGGGAAACCAGTGAGTCTTTGCAGTTCTTGTTATTTGACTGATGGATTTTCAGATACCTGTTTTGGATAATAACGGCGTGGCAGCTCTCCACATATTGCTCGTTCAGGCACATGCATGCACAAGCGGACATGCACACTGTGCTTGATAGATGCAGGCATGCAAACACCAGTTCCAGGATATAATCTCAGGGCAGCAGAGTGCTTTAGCATTTAGTCAAGTCCCATTGCAGCCTAAAACCGTTCCTTAAGAATTTTCCAAAACTATGGCTAGTAGCACTTATCATTATCACCACAGTCAGTCTTCATATTGATTTCAATAAGCTTTAGGTGAGTGTCTTGATATCAATATTCTGGGTCTACCTCCAGAGATGGCATTGCAAAAACAATGCCTAAGAATTTCTTCTCTCTCACGGTGCTCAAGAGATAAGTTCAGCCCATCACTGGATTAGAACCATAAAACGCAGGGTTTTTTTTAAATGAGTCCAGAGAAATAGAGCATTTTGTGTGAAAAACAGTGTGGAAAAGGAAAATACCCAGCCCCACAGATATATAGATCTATATAAATATATATATATATGTTATCCTCACCCTCCAAGCAGAACATTTTTCAAACTGTTAGAACGTTTTATAAAATTGCTTTTATTGCTCCAACATTTTACAGCCTCACAAATGATTATTTTCTGTGTGGGGAAAATAAGAAAAGGAAAAAAACAGCTCCAACATTTTACTGTATATACGTTACCCGGCTTGGTTTAAAATGGATTTACTTTGCACATAGTTTGAGCACTTAGAATATTTGTAATGCTGTAAAGGTTCCCAGTGACAGCAAAATGATCTGTAGCTGCCTGCCTGTGACAACACTTTAGTAATTCTAGCTATTGGCGCGCGTCTTAGGGCTGCATTCTGTGGCAGCAGTCCCTCGGTGGGTACTCACAGTGTAGGCACCTAAGTAAGGAGATTTGTATACTTTGCCTCTGTTTATACTCACTGGGGTGAGAAAACCTTCTCCAGAGAGCAGTTCACAGGAGAGACGTAGTTAAGTGCCCTGAATATGCTAGCAAAATCGTTCACAGCAAAGCCATTAGGAGAATATTCTGAATTGCAGCAGTTACTTGAAGGATTGGAGTGTGGAATTGAAGCACACAAAGGTGAGACAAAACTTTGTTCTTAGTTCTGGACTAAATCTCTGCTTCTCTTGAGAATGTCAAGCGGTCTTTCATGATTGTGTGGAGCGCTGACATTCTTAGCTTTTAAGGAAGTTCTTTTAAGGACTAAACATTCTCTGTGAAGTGTTTTGTGAAGTTATAGTGCTGGAGCACAGCTATGTTGATAAACCTCACGATTCAAGAAACACGCCTCTATCTCAGAGCATCTACTCCAAAATGACAAAGGGCAGAACTGGAGTTGCCTGAATCCCATCTGAAGCTGTAGTTGCAACCTGTTATGTGAGGCTGTAGCTTAATCTGATGCTTCAGCTTTATTCAGAGAAAATATTTATCGGTTGCCTACTACCAGATGCATACCAATAGACTTTGAGACACACAACCCATTTTTTACAAGGAGAAGAAAACACACTGTTGTCTGTTTGTCTGTGAGTGGTGGAACTTTGTCAGCTTAGACATTCAGAAAATCTCTCTCCAGCACAAATGGAAATCAAGACAATTCCTAAATCTGCATCTCAGCACTGTGGGCATTTTGTAAGCATGTGTGAAGTTACTTGAGCCCACAAGACTTAGCACAGATGTTTTTCTACTTACATTCACGTGAAGAAAGTGAGAAAGTCATAAATGTCAACAAGAAATGTAGGGAACATGTGAGGCAGGTTATGAATCCAGTGGTATTTGAGCAATGTCCTAAGATCCTACCTACAGCGTCCCGCTGTTATAAGCATTTCATAATGCTGAGTTCCATGTCTCTGTGACTTTACTAACCTTGCTTTGAAAGTGGAGGTTTACACGTGGTGGTAGTGTACATGCAAAACCATTCTGGATACGTGAATGAGCAAAACAGAGTGAGTCGGGGAGAAAAGCTTTAAGTACAGTCTAAATGAAGGGAAACATCCATAAATTGAGGGGTGACCTCGTTAATGGTTATAAATATGTAAAAGTGGGTGTCAGGAGGATGGAGATGACACTCTTGTCAGTGTCATCGAATGATAGGTGTAGTGGGTTCAAGACCACAATTTAAAAAAAGGAAAGGAAAGCAATTAGGTCTCGATGAGATCTCAGACAGAATTTGCCAGAAAATGGACAGCTTAGGGAAAATGAAAAGGGTTTATTTAATCTATAACTATATACAGAAAGAAGAAAGAAAAAGTTAAGCAAATTAGTGCCCACAAACCAGAAACTCTGCCACAAATGCCATCACATAGTCTGAGAAAAATACGATGGGAGAATACTATCGTATTGGTCCTTGGGTTTTTACATTAGAGACCCGGGGAAAGCATGAGAGGGGTACAACCACTCTCTCTTCCATTTGTTTGCAGAGACCCTCCAAGAAGGTTTGTGTGAAAGCACAACTCTATACTCTGAGAATTTTGGTAGTTTTCAAAACAGCACAGGACAAGGGGCAACGGGTGTAAGCTGGAACATAGGAGGTTCCACATCAATATGAGAAGGAACTTCTTCACAGTGAGGGTGACAAAGCCCTGGAACAGGCTGCCCAGGGGACTTGTGGAGTCTGCTTGTCTGGAAATGTTTAAAATCTGCCTGGATATGATCCTGTGCAACAGTCTAGGTGGTCCTGCTGTGGCAGGGGGATTAAGACCCACCTGGATGTGTTCCTGTGTGACTTAGATGATCCTATTCTGGCAGAGGGGTTGGACTAGACGATCTTTCAAGGTCCCTTCCAATCCCTAATGATTCTATGAGTCTATGACCTTTCGAGGTCCCTTCCAATCCCTAGTTTCCTGTGTGATCACACATGTAAGAAATTAAAAATAACCTAACCCAAACCAAAAGAGCCAGAGTAGAAGGATAACCTGGATATGTTACTGAATGAAAAGCACATTGAAACTCATTACCAAATGTTGCTGAATGGAGTACATCTCCTTTTGAACCATACATCAGCTTCTGAAATAGCGTAATATAGTAAATGACATATAGTGCCTGATGATTGAAGCACATCACCCGCTAAAGTAACAGTCAGCTCGTGCATACAGAATGTATGTCTTCTCCTAATAAATGAAATGCAGAGCGTGCTAAAGCTGATGGGGCATTTACTGAATTATGCACCGCGAGGACTGAACTCATTTTACCAGCTACTGAGTCTGAAACATGAAGTACTGAAACTGATACAGTCCATCAGACACATCAGCTTTCTGGGAAATGCCAATCATTGGGGAAGGGTGAAGCTGCTGTCAGAAAACATTTAGGTCAACAACTGCTCTCAGTAACAGCCATTTGCTACAGCTGATGGCAAAGGTTCAGGAGCGGGGCACGGCTGCCAAGATCTCAAACATCTGGAGGTTGATAATCATAGCTGTACGAGTGTTCACCACAGAGAGAGAGAGTTGTGGAAGGGTCAATTTACACATTCTTTAGTTTACTGGAGAGCAGCTTATTGTGTTTTTCAGCTCACTGAAGAGCCATGGTGTGATGAACAACTGTGGGCTTTAATTTGCTGAAAAAACAGGGGATCATTTGCTCGTACAAGTAACATTTGTGCCGTACTGTTACGAACTTTGCTTCTTTCTACATCTTTTGATATTGATAAACACATGGGCACGAGTATCTGTGTGGACGTACATCCACACAAAATAAAACACAAGCCCCCTCTATTTGGTTTTGTGTTCTCCAAATGTCATGGAAAACTGTTACGTTCCACTCTATCTATTCCACTGAATGCAAAACAGTTTTCTACTCGTTTCTGGAAAGAAACCAGCAGCTTCGTAGCTGTTGCCAAGTAGGAAGTCACATGCCTGTGCAGAACATTGAGCAGACCCATCCTCCTTATTCTCATGCGCTACGACCTAAGAGAGAGAAAAAAGGAGATTCTGGGTCTACTTGAATTCTCAATGTCACTCAGTGGTCAGTTCTGTTGAACATTTAGCTAATAGTTAATATTTGCTTGAAATGCAGTCATATGAACTGATTAACTTTGACTTCTTTTCTTCCCTCTTGGCAACAAGCGCTGATTTAAGGGGTCAGTTAAGTCTAAGTCAGACTATCAAGAAATCTCTGTGAAGCCATTGACTACCTGGTTGATCAATACAGCCAGAAAATATCAGGGCTATCATGTGCTGAAAGACAAATACCTGCATCCCAAAGAGTAGAGGCTCTGATGAAAGCGCAGGCTGCCTGTGTCATGAGCCTACACAGCTCTGTCCCCAAGGCTTCTAATTAAGGCCAATATTATATGTTTCATCAAAGTAAATTAAGAGTATTTCCTGTGAATCGGGGAATGCTAAAGGGAAATGATAATCTTGAATTAATTTACATTTAAACAAAGACCTGAAGGAGGAAAACAAAGACACTTGGTTCCATGGAGCAAGCAGGACACCTTTTAAAGGAGTTTTGGTTTCTCTGGAATTCACATAAGAGCCTAATTAGACTTCTGGCATCTGTCACATCAACCTACAAGTCTCAGGTTAAAGCCACCTTACCCCATCTGCACTTCAGGCAGAGTATAACTGGGAGCGAAGGTGATTCTTTCAGAAGAACAGAGGAGTTTCCTTTAAGGGTGGTGGCTCCAGCTGTGGGTGATGGTGTCAAGAGCTCTTCTGAAATCTCGTCACTGTTCCCAAAGCCTGGCGATGTTTGGAATAGGGAAAGCATCTAGGAGGCTGAAATATGTGACTGCAGGAGGCCTTCAGCATCTCCAGTAGCTTGACTAATAAAGAATGAATCACCTTCCCCTTGTGATTTTGCTCTGTTTTAATTATTTCTCTGTTTTTGCAGTAGAAATACATTAAAATAATGGAAGACTCTAATTGCTGTTAATTTTCAGGCACCCTTTTTGAGGTAGCTGGTCACCAAATCTAGCTGATAAAACGTCTTTGATATACTAGACATCAGACCCTGTGTCTGGGAGAGAAGAAATGTGAAAGAGACTGAGATCCTCAAAGTCTTAGCCTGCTTCTTGGTCTTCTCATCCAGGGCAAATATGGCATGTGGACAGCATGCAGCTTCTCCTACAGCTTCAGCTTTGCTGCTCCAAAAACAAATGGAGCAGGCTGTCAGATGAGAAGGCTGTAAACATCCGTCTTTCCCCTTTCTCTGTTCCTTTTTACGGGAGGATACACGTTGGGTGGGAAACGAGAAGGAACAACTTTCTTTCAGGAAAATGAAACTCCATCGAGATTAGGAGAAAGGTCTCAGTCCTCTTAACAAGTGTCTGGGAGTACCCAGCACCTTGCAGGACTGAGCTAAGAGAGAACACAAGGAGATGAAGCAAAACAAATAAATGAGGAGGATTACATATTTCCAGGTAAATGAGAGCTAGCCATATCCTCTGCAACAAGAGATGGATTTACAACTTTTAACGAGCAGCACTCCATAAGAGTAAAATGACTTCAAACGCGGCACTAAAGCTTCTCTCAGAAAAGCTATAATGTAAATTTTATGTGGAGCACGCTTCCCGAACAAGCGTTTGTTATTTGCAGTTGTTATTTTATTAGAAAGTAGAGCCCAATCAGGACCACCTAGTTCTGGGGAGAAAGGGAATGAGATTGAACATGAAATACCAGTTGGTTCAGGATTCCTACCCACTCAGGAGACTTCTGAAATATTCCGTCGTTTTTCTGGAGGTTTAGATATTGGAAGTGTCTGCCCCATCATAATCACTTAACATGCTTTAAAAAGCACATAAACACACGGGGGGGTTCATTATGGCATATGGGAGAGAGGTTCTTCTCAGCGCCGGTCTAATTTTGCTCACATTATAGTCAAATGCTTAATGTCCCACGGACAACAGGGGGAGCCGAGCCGTTTGAAATCAGCTGTCTTTTGTAAAAAGCATAGAGCAGGCAATCCGCGACAAATATAGATTTCCATCAAGCTAAGGACAAGGTCTAGATTCAAGCAAACAATATCATAAGGTGTCTCCCATCAGGAGAATTTTTGTCAGTGCCAAAAAAGGGACAAAGGTTCAGATGGACCGTTTGTCTTCCCAAGACTGATCCAGGAAACGCTATTCCTTTTGTTAGCCCTGTTTTTCAAGAGATCGTGTTAATTCTTTATCCTTCTTATTCTTCCTCCCACTTCTCTCTTGCACCCATACAGAGGACTTCTAAAACCTCAGCACGAGCCTGATAATATCTTCTCTTCTTTAATGTATATTTCTGTAGAAGGAAGGACCAGCAGCTATTCACAACTTAGGACTGAATGCTGTATGAGGCTCTCTTTGTTGTACCTAACTGCACTGGAAAACACAATTTGTCAGGTGTGCATTGCAGAAGCCATGCTGAATGTACAGTAGAGGCTTTGTCCCACTCAGCTATGGGTCAGGTATAAGATTCAAAGTAGTTGGGAGCAGATCCAATCGTTAGATCCCATGGCTTAGGTATCTCCTATTTAAAAGCCCTTAAAGCAATGTTAAATAACTTTTTGCATGGATTAGGTTTCATGCCCACGTCACATCCATGCTACAAGACTAGTAGGTTTAATGCGTAGCATCAAGCCTTTGTCACCACCACATTGGAGTTATATTTTATGGTTTGAAAACCCCAACGACTCCTCCAGCATATCAGAAAATTTAAACAGTATTTCCTGTGATGATCCAAATCTGTGACTTCTGGCTGAGATAGAGAAAACCTTTTGGGAAGATAGTGAAGTTTGAATTTAAATTCTTCAGAAGGACAGAAAACCAGCACTTTTCATACAAAGTCATTCTGATGACTGATTAGCTTTATTGTTAAAAACTTCCTCTATCTCATCTGACCCTGCCTTGCTTTCATTCCTAGCCTAGGATTTTGCCTTGAGTATGGACTTGGGCTCACACAAAGTCATGTAAAGCTCTCACTGTAGCACTGGTATTTGAAGCACAAGTGTTGTTGCCTACTCTGCAAACAGACAACTTTTCATCAGGGGCTTCGAGTATTGCTTCTCCCATTGTGACAAAGAACTGTCCAAAGAGTGGAGAAGCTGACTGAAAATTGTTGGAAACCAGGGTGTTTTGTCCTTTTCTGTTCCTCATTGGGAGCTGCAAACCAGATGCAGCAAGAGGGTGTCCTGCTGAACTGACAACAGAGTCAGGACCAGCTGGCTCGGAAAGGAAAGCCACAATTATATACAAATAGGCTGTAATTTGTGTCAGGAATCTGAAATCTGATTAGACTAGGAACTAGAGGAAAAAGCCCAGTTCCTTTATTTTTCTAAAAGGGGCTAAAAGCAATTAAAACTATGCCCTGGTTGTGCATTTAACATTTGGGCTTTATGTTAATTGTCTTTTCCTGGACAAACCAACAGACATCGTGTCAGGTTTAATGGCATGTGACCGAGAAAAACAAATGCAATTATTTCCACGTCCTCGCAATGGGTGTGGAAGAATAGAATCAACTTAGTGCAAGTATGCACCCTGCTGAGAGCACAGGCATTTCTCTGGTGCAGATCAACTGGTGAGTCTGGATTTAGGTGTGGGTGGAGGGAAGTAAAGATAGTACCAGTATTGGGCTGGTACCTGAAAAACAATTTCAAAGTAAAATCCAGCACTTCACGTACCAGAGTCCAAATCTACTGACACAAGTGGGCAATTTCACTTTGATTCAAAGGGTTTTACACCTGACCACTAATGTCTAATAGATAAAGAACACTCCCCAGGGACATTCCTACGTATATTGAAACAATCATAGAACCATAGCATCATTAGGGATTGGAAGGGACCTCAGAAGATCATCTAGTCCAATCCCCCTGCCAGAGCAGGACCACCTAGACCAAGTC
>JAOXOE010033384.1:0-10255 GCA_028565055.1 Phoeniculus purpureus
CTGCTGTGGCAGGGGGATTGGACTGGATGATCTTTTGAGGTCCCTTCCAATCCCTAATGTTCTGTGATTCTGTGTGAAAAGAAGCAATTGGCAAATGTATTTAGACTGCTTTTGTTGGAACAAGTCAAACTTCAGAGAAGCTCTCTCTGTCCACAAGCGAAGAGTTGATTTGCTCTGAGATTTCTGCTTTCACAGAAACAAAACGAATGCCTGCTGCCTACAAAGTTTGATTTCAGATAAACTTTCTCTTGCCCATCCTACTTGATGCCATCACCACCACCACCAATCTTTTCTGTTGCAGTGGTAAAATCTTAGTAGTAAATTAATAATTTTCCACGCTGTTCTGAACAACTATAAAAGACTGTGTGATTAACCTTTGTGCTGAATTGATCAGCAATTCGTAACAAAAATAATTAGATTTTAATTTGTTCTTTCAACAGTCTACTTCTGAAATTTGTTACAGTTAATCAGTCACTATAGTGATGTAGCTCAGCGATAATTAACATGCAGCTTGCTGGCACTGATCGCCGGAACCATGGCTTGCTTCCTAGTATTTAGGGCAGCCCTTGGAAATGATGTGATAAAGCACTCCAGAGCATTCAACCAGTTAGCACGCTCGGGTGAGTGAGCTTTCCAAGCCATCTGATTTGAAAACAGGGTGCGTTACGCTGTGGAATATTGCCTCTGCTGAATTTTCAAAGGGCTGGTCCATTAAGAACACCTCCCTGATGAGGAAAGGCTGAGGGAGCTGGGTCTCTTGAGCTTGGAGAAGACGAGACTGAGGGGTGACATCATTAATGTTGATAAATGTGTGAAGGGTGGGTGTCAGGAGGATGGAGCCAGGCTCTGCTCTATGGCATCTAGTGATAGGACAAGGGAAATGGGTGTCAGCTGGAACAGAGGAGGTTGCATATAAATATGAGAAAGAACTTCTTCCCAGTGAGGGTGACAGAGCCCTGGAAGGGGTTTCCCAGGGGAGTTGTGGAGTCTCCTTCTCTGGAGATGTTTAAAATGCTGGAGCTTGAAGCCCTTCCCTCTGCTTCTGTCACTAACTACCTGGGAGAAAAGACCAGCATCAACATCTCTACAGTGTCCTTTCAGATAGTTGTAGAGAGCGATGAGGTCTCCCCTCAGCCTCCTCTTCCTCAGACTAAACAGCTCCAACTCTCTCCATCTCTCCTCGTCAGACTGATTCTCCAGACCCTTCCCCAGCTTCATTGCCCTCCGCGCTCGCTGCAGCCCCTTGATGTCTCCCTTGTCCTGTGGTGCCCAAAACTGGACCCAGTACTCAAGGTGCAGCCTCCCCAGTGCTGAGTGCAGGGGGACAATCACTTCCCTACTCCTGGACACAGTTTCTAATCCAGACTGGGATACCACTGGCCTTCTTGGCTACTTGGGCACCCTGCTGGCTCACATTCAGCCATCTGTCAATTAGAACCCCCAGGTTCCTTCCTACCAGACTGCTTTCCAGCCATCCTGCCCCAAGCCTGTAATATTGCATGGGACTGTCAGTCAGTCCTGCAGACCAGAGGAGATGGGTAGAATAAGGCTTCCTCAGCTCCTAACATTGTGTGGATTAATTTATGTCCCTCGTGTGTATTTGTGCAAAAGACAAACACATGGGTCTGCTTTAATCATCTTGATCATGGCATCTCTTTGATCAACATCACAAACCACAGCACATTGCATATTCCACAGCAAATAAGTGCAGAGTGTGCTGGAGATTGATATCCAACTGGCACATAAGAGAACCAGAGCACAGATCAAAGAAGAGAACCTTGAGTTTTGGCTGGTCAGTGGTCTGGTGCTGCACTGTGTTATTCTTTCATGTCTTTGCCTAACAAGACTCTATAAAACAGGCTCGATTTGCTCACACAGGGAAACTCACTGTTTTGTTCTTCATCAGCTTTATCTGCTGGCCATTCAGAAACCTTTCCTCACCTCTATTTTCTAATTCGATTGCAAAATAGCTGAAGAGGCATGAAGACAGTCATCCATACAAAGAATATCTGGAACCATCACTGTGCTTTGGGTCACAGAACCTCATTTTCCAGCCCATTAAGTGCTTATATGTGGCTTCTATTATCGTGGTGCTTAAATCTGGCTTCCGTTATCGTGCTGTCTTTGGTGAAGCAGGAAAGTTCTGCCATCCCCTTCACAGACGGGAAACCTGAGTATGTTAAGCTTAAGATTAACGCTGAGCTGCTTCTGGCCCTTTTCTCTCTGCAAGACATGTTGTGCCATGCAAGGATCCCACAGCAACTCCCATTCAGCGCTCTAAACACTCAGCTATCAGCAGGTCTGTTCTTACCACATGGTTCCTACAACTGTCTGCAAGGACACTGTAGAGATGGTAGTGCTGGTCTCTTCTCACAGGCTACTAGCAACAGAACTAGAGGGAAGGACTTCAAGCTTCAACAGGGGAGGGTTAGACAGGACATCAGGAAGAAATTCTTCCTGGAGAGAGTGGTCAGACACTGGAAATACTGGAACTGGAGGATCTAGGTGATCCTGCTGTGGCAGGGGGATTGGACTGGATGGTCTTTTGAGGTCCCTTCCAATCCCTGATGTTCTGTGATGCTGTTCTGCTATATAAACGAAATTTACAGGCAGTCACCCAAGTGCCCAGTCAGCATTAGAAATTCCAGCTGTAGAATCACATACTGTAGAATTACCACTACTGCTAGTGAGGACTTGTATTCAAAGACAGAACAAGCCTGCAAGCGGGACAGCACGGATAGGTATAGCAAAAACCCATGGAGTTACAAGCCAAGTTTGATAGCTATGAATCATTTAAATGTACGGGGTTTGCTTGTGTGTCTGACCTTGTAGTGATTAATGCTCAGGTCTACAGCTACAAATGACACTCCCCTCTGCTCCACGGGAGGCTTCTTCAGTTTTGGAGGACATGTGCTAACCAATGCATAATTTTAAAGGGTGGTGCCACTTGATCTAGTGCCTTAAACATATTTCTGGCATTGAGGTCCCTCTGATATCCAGAGTGCATAGCAAAAGAGCTGAGAAGCCAGATGTCACATATCTAAGACCTTGTCTCTGGATGTGCAGCATTTGGCACGCTTCTTGCATCAGTAAAAGGATAATAGAGAATGATGCGATTTTCTGATGGCTTATATTACATCCTGATTTTAGGAAGGACAAACAAAATCATTGAGCAGGTCAGGGTGTTAATATCCTTGGGGTTGGGGGGGTGGTTCTGTGGTTTTTTTTTTTTAAAAGTGATTTATTCACAATGAAATAGTGAAAGCTGCCAATTATGCTCATTGTTTAGCTTGTACCTAAATCAGTCTCTAACTCCTTGGAGATCATAGATTCATAGAATGTCTTAGGTTGGAAGGGACCTGAGAAGTCATCTAGTTCCAATTGCCCAAGCATAAGCAGGGACACCTCATAGGTGAGATTGCTTAGGGTTGCATCCAGCCTGGCCTCGAACACTTCCAGGAAGGGGGCATCTGCAGCTTCTCTGGGCAATCAGTTCCAGTGTCTGACCACCCTCATAAAATTGCTTCACTACCCTCATATATTGCCACTTCTGCAGATAAAATGGCAGTGTCTCAGGGCCTGCTTGTTCTGTTGTCACCACAGGTACAGGTGCAGGTACAGGATGTTTCTTGTCCCCTCACTCACAAGTTGTTTTCCATTCACTTACAACTGTCTGAGTTGTCCCACCTGTTGTTTATCAGTCTGACACTCAACACCTTCACAACAAGGAATTTCCTCCTAAAGTCTAACAAAAATCTGACCTCTTTTAGTTTGAAACCATTCCCCCTTGTCCTATCACTAGGGTGATGCAAAATGTCATCATTTGGAAGGACAAACTGGATGTGGCACTTAGTGCCATGGTCTAGGTTGTGGTGATGTTAAGTCATAGGCTGGACTTTATGACTTTAGAGGTCTTTTCCAGCCTCAATAGTTCAGTGACTCTGATAAATGGGTAAAACTGAGCTGACTTTGGGAAAGTAAATGCACTTGATTGCAAACTGAGGTAGAAAAAGCATAAAATACTGAAGTGGAAGTTCAACCTTTTCACAGGTTTGACTTAGCTGCTTCTTTCCCAGTCCTCTACCTCCTGCTTTGTAGTGGCGTCTGTGGTCAGTCATAACAGCTTCTCCCTGATGCTCCTTCCTTCTCACATGTTTCTCCTGCTCTCACCATTGGCTTCAGTCATTCATCATAAACCCACTCCAGCATGAGTTCTCCATGTGCCAGAGTTCCTTCAGGAAACATCCACCTGCACTGATGTGGGGTCCTTCACAGGCTGTGGTGTGCTGCCTGGACCACCTACTTGCCCTCCTCTCATCTTGATCCTTGAGGGGTTGTTGCTCATTGGTTTATTTTTTAACTTGTTCTTCATACAGTGGGCAAAATTTTGTCCTTTCTTATGTTTGTTTTGCTTGAGGTGCTACCAGTTTGTCTTGTGGAGACACGGTAGCCGCTTGGCCTCTTGTCACAGAGACCATCCTTGCAGCTTTCCTGCCGTCAAAAGCTTGATGCTGACATCCAGCACACATACACCCGATTCAAAGTAAAGCTCTTTACAGTAGTTGTTTTTACAAATATTGTGTGCAATGAGATCCAGCTTTCTCTTCTTTCCCGTCTGTAGCTTCAAACTCTAAAAACTCTGTGCTGAAGTCTGACTATCTGTGCTTGTTTTTTGGTAACTGTCCATAGTGACCTCTTCAATATACGAAAGGGCTCTGTAAGAAGGGTGGGGAAGAACTTTTCAACACGGTATGGAACAATAGGATGAGGGGTAATGGTTTTAAGCTGGAAAAGGGTAGGTTTATGTTAGACATCAGGGAAGAGTTCTTTAATATGAGGATGGTGGATCACTGAAACAGGTTGCTAGAGAGGTGATTGAGACTCCATCCCTGGAGACATTCAAGATGAGGTTTGATGGGGCTCTGGGCAGTCTGGTCTAGTGAGCGATGCCCCTGATTTCCTTGCTTGTTGCGGGGGAGCTGCATTAGCTGATCTGTGGAGGTCACTTCCAACCCTATGATTTTATGTTCTGCCTGCTCCATCATAGATATAAGGTTTTAAAATTAACAAAAATCCCTTCTTCATGGTCTTTATTTCTTGTGTTAAATACTTATTCTGTTTGTTTCAGGAATAAGGCAGCCACTTGCTTTGACACCCGTGTAGCCACTTGCAGCTATTGACACCTTTCCTTGCCACTCTCTGGGGGCAGAAATGGAACTCAACTCGTCTCAGCTGGTTGAAGGTGTAGTAAAACGACTCTGGCAGCTACTCTTTGCGGGGGGCGTGTGCTTTGCATGGGGTGATGGCTCTACCAGTAGGGAAATCTGTGATGAGAATAACATATGTGTGAAAATGATAATAGCACTCGGTGAAAGGAAGATGAGAAAAGGCGTGCTCATGTTGAACGATGTGAGTGGAAAACGCTAGGGTGACTTTCTGCATGTTTAAGGGAACCTAAATCTGGAGCCAGTTCCTGGTACTCCAGAGATGGGAGCACCCTGGGGAACACCCATAATTGAAATCTTTGCTTGTCGAGCCCCAAAATAACAGCTGAGACATCATATGCACTCCATTCTTGACGAGTACTTAATATAAATTAATATTTTCTTTTTTGCTAAGTGCTGCTGGCATGTGCTCAGTTTTACCACTGTTGTATCCCTGTATGGATTTCCACTCACACACTCACTTTCTTAAACTGACATCATGTTGATAAGAGACTCTGACCCCTTTTACCTACTCCTCTGCAGCCTCTTGTTTTAGAACTGTCAATATTTTATTTGGATTTCATGCTCTCAGGAAGATATCAAATTAGAAATAAATGGCAAAAAAGATTCTCTCTGTATAATTGCCCAACCTTATTATAATTGCAAATTACAAAATCAGTGCAAGTTACTTAAAATCCTTACTCACTAGCAGAATATAAAGTGTGAAGGTAGAGTCTGGAATTAAATGGAAAAATATGTAGGGTCTGGTAAAATGCTGCTCTGTGATATGGATTTCCATCAGCAAAGCCAGGCTGCCCTTTAGCGTTATTATTACATAAGTCTATTTGATGTCTCGTTTGTTTAGCCAGGGTGCCATCCTATAGAACATACAATCCATCTAACAGGTCAGCTGCTGTTGAATTTCTATTTAAACCACTCAAAGCAGTTAGTTTTACATTTCTCTTTCTCAGACTTCTGCTGGTCAATCTGTTGGTCAACGTGCACATTCAGCCTTCAATGCCGTATGTGCTTTTTTCAAACTCTGATATATTATTTCTTGAAGTCACCCTCTAACAGGGAGTACCATTTTATCTTCAATTGTATGTGCTTTAAATAACATTTAAACTTTCCCCAAAGTTATTTTTTATTTACAAGTAAAATTTGATTAAAACAATCTTTATGTTGAAAGATTCTGTTTACAGATGTTTTTAAGCATCAGTAGGGCCAAACGACTTCATTTAATCTGTTTCAGAATATCATATCCTGGTTTATTGTCTCTTCAAGAACAATTTGTTGCCATTAACTTTTATTTTACAGTAGCTTAAAAAAGCTTCATGACATTTGAGAAGTCTGAATCACAATGAAAATTTACTGTTTATTTATTTTCTGATAAGTATAATGTCAGAATTAAGCACTGCATTCATCTAGGTTTTGTTTTCTAATATAATATCACAGAATCACAGAACATTAGGGATTGGAAGGGACCTTGAAAGATCATCTATTCCAATCCTCCTGCCACAGCAGGATCATTTTTCATTTGGTTTTGTTCTGAGCACTAAGTAAATATCTTAAAGCTCAACATTTGTTGAAAAATCACTGGATTCTCAGGTAGTCACTTGATAAAAATCAAGTGGCTGACTTATGGATCTCCTAGTTTGAGGATTCCACCTGATAAAAACAACGGGCAAATTATCTTTGTGGAAGTCACTTGTGCATGGAAATCACACTGTGGTTCAGTAGGAGCACATGGAATTGTGAGTCAGTGTGAGTAAGTAGATATTGAAGAGCAAGAAAAACATTCTGAGCATGTTGAGTAATGTTTTTATGGGAAGTCCCACACTCAGAAATATTTCAGTGACAGCCATCCCTTCATAGAATCACAAAATGATAAGAGTTGGACTTCTGAAGATCACCTAAAGCAAGCTGCACAGGAATGTGTCCAGGTAGACTCTGAATATCTTCAGAGGATAAGTCTTGTCCTTCTATGTTTTACATGGACCTAAATACTCACTTGCTAAATGCTATGCACAAATTAGTAGCACGCTTGAAAGATTAGAGTAATTAACATGCCTATTTTTGCAATTATGGAGGTCTTAAAGGAAGACTTCCAAGTCGTTATCACAGACTCATCAGGGATCAGAAGGGACCTCAAAAGATCATCTAGTCCAATCCCCCTGCCAGAGCAGGACCACTTTTCTGCATACTCCTTATACTTGTTGCCATCTTTTTCTTTCCAGCCTTTCAGTCCATTCTTTTGAAGGTCTAGCTTCTCCTTCTTTACCTTTAATTTCAACCTAAATGATGAGATGCAGCAGGAATAGGACTAAATATACTAAATTTACAGATTTTTATGTCAAACTCTTCTATCCAGTGAGCTGAATCTGTGTGGTCTTTTCACATTGAGCCCCGTGGCATTTGCCTAATTTTGAGGTGAGATAGTGAATAAGAGAGATTAAATCTTCTGGAAGATTTTGGTTGCTGAGTTATTTTAAGCACAAGTTCCTTTTCCTTTTTCAGTAGGAAAAGTGTATAATCACTAATTAGGCCCTTAGGGATCAGTTTTCAAAACAGCATGCAGGAAGTGTAAGCACAAACCTTATTTGTTAATGGGTTTTGTGAACGTGCCTCCTGCTATTTTTCAAGATTTAGAACAACAAAAGGGCAACCTCACTGGAGAAGCATATTGAAATATACAGGAGATGAGATCCGTTTCTTCAAGGCATTAGATGGATTGCATACATCAAGACCACAGAGTGTTTCTGTGGTCACTGTGTTTTACTTCCTCAGACCTGTAAACTTGACAAAGTAACAAGATTCTCTACTGTCTCGTAGAAGAAGCAAATCCCACAGTCTCTACCCGCATCCTTTTTGTTTAAAGGAAGCAAAACACAAAAGACTGATCCCTAATCTTAGCACAAAAAAAAATTACTAAAAACTAAATGAGGAATTATTAAACATGTCTTTGTTAAGATTCTGCAAGGTGTTTAGAATGAAGTAACAGTGAGTACACAGAAGAAATCCACGGCAATATTTGATCTTAGCTTCCATTGAAATTGTTAGGAAAAGGTTCCTTATCATTGCACAGGAAAATGCAATAAATGCATGATATTTTTCAATGTTAAATAGAAAGAAGAATATGATCCCTGAAATATGAGAATAATAAACTCTGCTAACAAAAGTGATTGTTATCATTTATAGCAATGTTGAAGGTCAACACTGCAAGAATGAATGTAGAGGATGCAATTGGGGACAGGGCAAAGCTGATTCAAGGGACACTGGCAAACGTAGTGCCTGGTGTACTTGTGTGGGTGTGCTGTGAGCCTGTTCAGTCCTCTGTTCTGAGACAAAGTGGTGCCTCATTTCTGGCCAGATCAGAAGATAGGCAGGTGAACTCGGGTTTAGTTGCACCTTTGATTTTGGGTATGTCTTAAAAGATGAAATGAGGATCTGGATATATGTGATCTGCTTATGATGATGAGGATCTGGATACAACTGGCACATAAGTATGTCCAAATTTCTCACATAAAGCCCTTAGTGTGAGAAATGAAGGTTATATATACACTATATATATACACATCTGTATTAACTGTACACTGCATACTTCATCCTGCATCCTAGTTGAGGAAGTAAAAGAAGAAGGGGAAAAAAATGACATTTAAAATGCATATGTGTTGTGTCCAAAAGGCAGCCCATGCACTAAAGTTCTTATTATTTAAATAGAAATGACAAAGGGTGTGAGGTTCTCTTTGTATTTTACTCACAAAAGGCAAACAACAAATGTAAATGGAACTTGGGCTTTGGTAGGTCAATGAGGGTTTGCCATTGATTTCATAGAATCATTAGGGATTGGAAGGGACCTCGAAAGATCATCTAGTCCAATCTCTCTGCCACAGCAGGATCACCTAGACCAAGTTTCAGTGGAATCTGAACTTTGTCCTAAATGATTGTCCCATGGATGCAAAAGGAAATTATAATGAAGAAAATAAATCTAAGCTTGATGAACATCAAGCTGGCATCTCGTAACTTCTGTAGTCAGTTTTAGAGAGCTATTTGCTGATTATAAGACAACCTAAAGAAACAATTTTTTTTTCTATGATTTTCCAGCTCCAAACGCATTGTTTTCAAGTTCACAAATAATGAACAATCCACAATTCCAATCCATCTTTATTAATAAAAGCTTTTGTTTTCAAACGCTTGCAGCTTCTATTAATGACAACTATTTCCATCATAAGCAGGAGACGATTTGTTGTCTTAAGTGTTTCATTACTGAAATGGCATCTATTATCTATAAAACATGAGATTTCCCAGGGAATAGAAAAAAAATATTTAAAAATACGTGAGCTCACATAATCTCTATAAACTGGTGATTTTTATTTCTTGATGTTGCTGGACAGAAGCCTAAAATGGCAAGTTTCATTATGCTAGAATATAGATTTAACTGAAGCATGTGATGTTTTTCCTTCAGTGCACATTTAATAGAACAGTACAGTGGTCTAAGAGTATTTCTATTACAGTGCATGATTGGAAAGCTGAGATTTTGTGTTTGTTGTAGTTGTATAAGTTTATTACCGAGTATTGAAATCTTGGCTTTCAGACCACCCAGTTTAAATGGTCTGTTAGATATATTTACATTTGTTATAACAGATTAAGCCTGTGGGTCATTAACGCTAAGAATTGTATGATGAAGTGCTTCACATAAAATCTTCTACTTTCCCATACAAATGTTTGTCTCATAAAATCTCTGCGTCTCTGACAAAGGTTACCTGTGGTGCCAATCATGATAATGCAAAACCATGAAGTTGGGCTGCACTCCATTTTAAGTGAGATTCTATTATAACATTATATATTATATTCCATTAAAACAACAGCACCTGGTCTTCAGTCCCACCCTGCCTGCGGTCGTGCTGAGAAACTGACACAAGAACTTCTGGGTACGCTGAAAATCTGTGAAGCTGAGGAGTGAAGGGGGATTGATTACCACCAACCCCATCCATGGAGCCAACTACACTGAGAATCTTACTAGGAAGTTGGCCAGAGACACCAGAAATCTG
>JAOXOE010033385.1:0-10254 GCA_028565055.1 Phoeniculus purpureus
AACAATATGGATGTGTTCCTGTGTGACTTGGTCTGGGTGATCCTGCTGTGGTAGGGGGATTGGACTAGATGATCTTTCGAGGTCCTTTCCAATCCCTAATGATTCTATGATTCTACTTAGCTCTGCAAAGCTATAATTGCAGCAGTAGGCATAAAAGGAAGAAATAACATGGCAGAAAATTTTATATAGCTGTCTAAAGTGATTATATTGTTAAAAATATGGAAAATGCTAGCAAGAAAATCAAGTATGACATTTTGTGCATCTAAGAAGGATGCAGGGTTTCTCAAAATATAATATACAGAGCACAAATAAATACGTAAAATTGTCAACCTTCTACAATGTTTTGCAGTAGGATATGTTTTATAGACATATCTACAAAAGTATTCTTTGTAGAGTACATTAAATAATAACAAAATGGCAATTAGTCATACTATTTAATATCTTAGATGAAGTAGGTGTTTGTCACCTGAAGAGTCAACAGCAAGCATTTTAATCATGGGTCTCAGGAACGGTATTTCATCATTTTAGTTATCTAAAATTAATACCCCTAGTAAAGTTATTTTTCTACTCTATGTTTAACCTCAGATTGAAGGAATATCCTTGGAAGATAGCTTACCCAAAGTGTTATAGGCATCTATAGGATAAATTGCAGTACATTTTTAAAATGTACCTCCTATGGAGCATGGAAGAAGTGTAAATCTACACTACAGTTCAGTGGTACTCTCATAGCTCTGGAGATGGTTGCCTGTTGTCTTCCAACCCACTCAGTGAGTTTGAGAAGGTGATCTTTTTAATAGTCTGTGGAGGAGTCAAGAAGTCATGACAATGGCTAGGGAAGAGATATTTTCAACTCCCCAACTATACAGTGAATTCCAGGGTTGTCAAAGGACCCACTCTCAGCTGGACTAAATGTTCTTTTGGCTTGATCTTGGTATCCCCTTTAAGTTCCTCTCGCTGACCCAGTCAGGGAGTTTCACTTCTGATACTTGCTTTCTATCTCACCTGTTGTCCCAGGGATCACTCCCAACAACCCCCTCCCTCTGCTCATCAGAGATGCACAGCAGTTAGGAAATAATTTTTTTGCTGGCAATTTTATTAACTAATAATTTTAGCAAACAAACGGGGAGAGTTTGGCAATGATTAATCAATAAGTTTCAATAATATCTACAGGTCAGAGAACAGAGAAAATACTTTCATACAGCAGCTGTTATCTTAATTGGTTGCAATTCATACAAAATTTACATCCTTATATTCAATTTTTTGTTGGCAACAGAGGCGAATAGCCTATCCCACAGGGGGAAAAGGATTTTAGGAAGGGAATTGGCTGGGATCATTGACAGAGCTTTAAACTAGGTATGAAGGGGGGCAGGGGTGAAAAGGGGGTCACTAGAAAGAAGCCTGAATGTGACAGGACAGAAATCATGGGAAAGGAATGTATTAGCAGGATCTTAACAGTCTTGTGTCCTGGCAAAGGAGTAGAATGACACCCCATACTAAAGGAAGAACAAAATGGTTGTTGAGAGGTTGGAAATATCTGAGTATGCTCAGGAGGGTATTAGGGCTTCTCCCACCCAAAAGGTGGCCCAGCTGAGGTGTATCTGTACTAATGCGCACAGCCTGGGCAACAAACCGGACGAACTGGAGGCCATTGTACAGATGGGAAGCTATGATATAGTTGGCATCACAGAAATGTAGTGGGATGACTCACACAATTGGAGTACTGCAAGTGATGGTTACCAACTTTTCAAAAGAGACAGGCAAGGTAGGAGAGATGATGAGGTATCTGTCTATGTCAGGGAGAAGTATGAATGCTTAGAACTTAATGATGGTGTTGAAAGAGTTGAGAGCTTATGGGTTAAAATCAAAGGAAAGGGAGTCTGCTACAGACCACCCAACTAGGATGAAGAGATGGGTAAGATACTTAATAGACAGTTGAATGAGGTCTCTCTCTCTACCCCTTGTTCTCATGGGGGACTTCAAGTTTCTAGACATATGCTGGAAATTTAGTACAGCAGTGAGGGAACAGTCCAGAAGGTTACTCAACTGTGTGGGAGACAACTTCCTGACACAGATAGTTAGGGAGCCAACAAGGGGAAGGGCATTCCTTGACTTGTGACTTGTTAACAGAGAAGGTCTTTGGGAGGATGTAATGGCTGGAGGCTGTCTCAGAAAAAGTGATCATGATTACAGTTCTCAATCCTTAGTGAAGCAAAGAAGGGGGAATGCAGAACTACCACATTGGACTTCCAGAGGGTAGACTTTGGTTTCTTTCAGAATATGGTTAATAGAGTTCCTTGGAAGACAGCTGTGGAGGACATGGGAGCCCAGGAAGGCTCAGGAACTGACCATCCCCAAATCACGTAAGACAAGACAACAGGATGGGAGACCAGCCTGGCTGAACAGAGAGCTT
Organism: Phoeniculus purpureus; assembly: GCA_028565055.1. Classification (NCBI taxonomy): domain Eukaryota; kingdom Metazoa; phylum Chordata; class Aves; order Bucerotiformes; family Phoeniculidae; genus Phoeniculus; species Phoeniculus purpureus. The sequence goes on from JAOXOE010033385.1 coordinate 2,411, forward strand.
TGGTTGGAACTCAGGAGTAAAAGGAGAGCTTACAGTCTTTGGAAGGGGTGGGGGCAGGCTGCTTGTGAGGTTTACAAATACACAGTGAAGTTATGTAGGGAGAAAATTAGGAAGGCCAAAGGTCAACTAGAAGTATAATTGCCAACTGTGGTGAAGGATAATAAAAACAGGTTTTGTAAAGACATTAAGAGTAAGAGAAGAGATAGGGAATATTTTCACATGTTGTTAGATGCAGAGGGGAACGCAGTGACCAAAGATTATGATAAAGCTGAGGTGCTTAATGCCTTCTTTGCCTCAGTCTTTAATAGCAGGATTAGTAGTTCCTTGGGTGCACAGCCCCCTGAGATGGAAGATAGGGATAGGAAACAGAGTAGACTCTTTGTAATCTAGAAGGAAATGGTAATAAAGCTACTTCATGAACTGAATGCTCATAAATCTATGGGGCCATGTCTATGGAGCAGATAATCTTGAGAGCAATCATGGAGCAATTAAAGGTCAACCTGGTGATCAGGCCCGCTCAGCATGGGATCATGAGAGACAGATCCTGTTTGACAAACCTGAGGTCATCCTATGGTAGGGTGACCAGCTGAGTGGGTGACAGAAAGCCTGTCTGTGTAGTCTGTCTGGACTTCAGTAAGGCCTTTGACACTGTTCCCCACAACATCCCATGGCTTGGATGGGCACGTACTCTGCTGGGTGGAACACTGGCTGGATGGCCAGGCCCAAAGTGTTGTGGTTAATGCAGCTAAATGCAGTTGGAAGCCAGTCACAAGTGGTGTCCCCCAGGGTTCATTCCTGTTCAGCATCTTTATCAATGGTCTTGAAGAGGGAATTGAGTGCACCCTCACTAAGTTTGCAGATGACATCATGCTGGGAAGGAGTGTCGATGTACTGGAGGGTAGTAAGGCTGTACAGAGGGACCTTGACAGACTGTGTCGATGGGCTGAGGATAATTATATGAGTTTCAATAGTGCCAAGTTTCAGGTCCTGCATTTTGGTCACAACAATCCCATGCAACACTACAGCCTTTAGGCAGTGTGGCTGGAAAGCAGTCTGGCAGAGAAGGACCTGGGAATCCTAATCGACAAGTGGCTGAACATGAGCCAGCAGTATGCTCAGTTGGCCAAGAAGGCCAATAGCATACTGGCCTGTATTAGCAACTGTGTGTCCAGCAGGAGTAGGAAGGTGATTGCCTGTACTCAGCACTGGTGAGGCCACACCTTGAGTACTGTGTCCAGTTTTGGGCACCTCAATACAAAGGAGACATCAAAGTGCTGGAGCAAGTGCAAAGGAGGGCAATGAAGCTGGTGAAGGGCCTGGGGAATAAATCTTATGAGGAGAGATTGAGAAAGTTGGGGCTGTTTAGTTTGAGGAAGAGGAGGCTTAGGGGAGACCTCGTTGCTCTCTAGAATTAGGGGGGCGTCGTGGAGTCTCCTTCTCTGGGGACTTTCAAGGCCTGTCTGGATATGTTCCTCAGTGATCTGTGTTAGATAGTTTTGTCCTGCTCTGGCAGGGGGGTTGGACTCGATGATCTCTTTGGGTCCCTTCCAACCCCAAACATCCTATGATCCTATGAAGTACCTGAAAGAACACAGTAGAAATGTTGTTGCTGGTCTCTTCTCACAGTTGATTAGCAACAGAACAAGAGGGAATGGTTTCAAGCTTCAACAAGGTAGGTTTAGATTAGACATCAGGAAGGAACTCTTCAAGGAGAGAGTGGTCAGGCCCTGGAACAGGCTGCCCAGGGTGGTGGTTGAGTCACCATCTCTGGGTGTGTTTGAAAGTTGCTTAGCTGTAGTGTTAGGGGATGTGGTTTCGGGGTGAACTTGTAGAGTAGGGTTGATGGTTAGACTGTATGATCACAAGGGTCTTTTCCACCCTGAATGACTCTGTGATTACTATATTTAGAGTGCAAAATGGAAAAAAAAAAAAAAGAAGGAAAAAGGGACACTAAAAGCATAGAAAAAAAAGAAAAAGAGATTGAGAAAGGGGAAAGTATCACCATCCTTTGGCTCCTGCATTGCTGTTGAGTAGCAATACTTGATACATACATAGTGAGGCTGAAGATGATGGCTCCCTCACCACAAATTAGAGTTTGTTTTTATACAGTTTCATTTGCTTTGATCACCCAGTGGTGTCAGCCTTCTTGTGTGTAATTTAGTGTTCAAGTTGTCTAGTTTTCATCAGTAGCTTGAAACAACAGATGAGCTTGCAGATGACTGAATCAGTAACCTTGAAGATAAGAAAAATCAGTACTGCAGACATGGGTTGTTTGTCTCATCAGCACAGATAGCAGTGGAACACTCTTTCCTGTCTTGACACCAAGCTGTCGAGTTGTTTGAGACAGCACAGGCCACTCTTTACAGTCCTAGACAGTACCTCACCTAGTTGCTGACATCTAAATGTGACCATATGCACGAGTTAGTTTTCTTAACATTCAGGCTTTATAGAGAAGAATGAACATAAAAATGGATGTATTTATCAGATCTTTGTATCTGATATGTTTTAATCACATTGACTTTAGTCAGAAAACTAACATTTTGTCAGAGAGTAGTGGTCGATGGGAAAGAGTCTAGTTGGAAGCCTGCATCTAGTGGAGTCCCCAAGGGTTGGTACTGGGACCAATACTATTCAATCTATTAATTGACAACTTGGATGAGGGATTAGAGAGCACTGTCAGCAAGTTTGCTGGTGACACAAAGCTGGGTGTCATCGCTGACACCCCAGCAGGCTGCTGCTGTCTCTCTGTTCAACGAGACCTGGACAGGCTGGAGAGCTGGGCAGGGAGAAAGTTAATGAACTGTAAGAAGGACAAGTGTAGAGTCTTGCATCTGGGTAAGAACAACCCCAGGTTACAGTATTGGTTGGGGACTGATCTGTTGGAGAGCAGTGTAGGAGAAAGGGACCTGGGGTCCTGGTGGACAGCAGGATGACCATGAGCCAGCAATGTGCCCTTGTGGCCAAGAAGGCAAATGGCATCCTAGGGTGGATCAGAAGGCAGGTGTTTAGCAGATTGAGAGAGGTCTTCTCCCCCTCTACTCTTCCGTGGTGAGACCACATCTGGAATATTGTGTCCAGTTCTGGGCCCCTCAGTTCAAGAGGGATGTGGAGCTTCTGGAGAGAGTCCAGCGCAGAGCAATGAGGATGATGAAGGAAGTAGAACTCCTCCTTTGTTTACATGCAACCAGTACATTTTGTTGCCTTGTCCCTCTACTCCCATGCTTATTCTTCCTCTAATCCACCTTGATCCTTCCCCTTACGTGCCTTAAATGTACGACAGTTAGTCTTGTGCAATACTAACATGATACTCCTCTACATCCCATGAGTTCCATACTCTGGGTAGTAACCCTTTTTAGCCTGAAAGGTGATTCAGAGAGTTGACAGCTTCTGTGACCTCAGGTGTTTCATTGTGTTAAGGCTACGGGAGTGATTTTACTGTGACAACCATGAGAGTATCTGTGATCAGATGTTCACTTTTCTGATTAGATTATTCTGATTCCCCTGACTGTGACTCTTCTGAGATCCTTGCATGTGTGGACTCATCGCAAAATCTAAAGATTTTCAGCACATATACAACACAACAGATTTCTGAATGAACACATCTACGTAGATGCCCACGTTGTTTACATGGTGAATGTCTACTTTTAAAGAGCTGAGTACCAGCTTAAGGATAGGAAAATAGAAGATGTTTTCTTGCCTCCTGTTTCTGGAACTTCAGCATGTAAATCTCATATGTAAATTCTGGTGACAAAACTGCTTATAGAATACCTGAGCACACAAATTTATTTTACAAGACTCAGCAGAATATGTTCTAGCATTGGCATCCACAATACGTACAACTGCATAAGGCATTGCATGAGCAATAAAGGCTGCTATCGCATGCTTCAAAAAATTTATTTGAAAAATGCTTCATGTTGCTATCCACAGTATGCAGAAACTGGGTCACATTACTTTTCACTGTATTTTTTTCTGCTCCAGCATGTTCAAAGTGTTCACTAAACCATAATAAATAAAAAAGTTATATTGTCAATTTTCAGCATTTAATTAAAAGTGAAACCAGACTTCCCCGTATAAATCAGTGAATATATTGACTTCTGAGACACTATATAGAAAATGAATGATCACTGGAATGAGTTTCATCTACATTGATCTACATTGACCATATATAACGATCAGTAATTGCACTAAGAAAGCAGTTTATCCATGGTATCGTCTTTGCTCTAGTCTTCTCTTCAAAAAATCCTTGGAATCCAATAATTTTGGACACAGAAATCCTCCATGAATTATTTCCTTTCTCTCAGTTCTATTTTATAAGTTTTGTATCTTGTGAGGTCTGACCTCTTGATAAAATCAGGCAAAGTTGATTAGAAAGACATATCTTCAGTGGGTCTTTTATCTTATTTTTCATGTTTTCCTTTATTGTGTATTGAAAATACTGGAAACGGTGTGCTTGTTCATGTATGTGATAGCATACATGTTGTGCTTAGCTCATGCACCTCTGGGACAGTAGTTTTTATACTTCATGTGCTACATGTAGGTAGAATAACATTAAGATTGAAATATTCACAACTTTGTTATTTATACAGCTGTTGCACATGCACCACACTACTCTCAGTGATATGAGAACATCATATCATCAGAACATCAGGGAGCAAAGTGGTCACAGATTCAAAGCCCAGAGTGATTGATGCTCATGAAGAAATAAAAGGCAAGCTATATACTGATTATCTTGCCTAAACCCCTCTAGAATAACTTAAGGCACAATCTGGTGCATTAGAAATCCGAATGCATAGAATATGTAAAGGAAAATGGCTTACAAAAGAACTAGTAAAAGAATATAATAATAAGTAACACCATCTAGGAATTAATATACAGCATTTATTTTTTACTGGAATGAAAGGAATAGAAGGAAGAAGAGATGAGAAAATATATAAGGAAATATGTCTGTAAGATGGTCAGAACACCGATCATGGGATTTTCAATTATGAGAAAATTGCATGCAGCTGTGCTATCACTACTCAGGAGTATGTATTTCAAGAATTAATAAAACACTATTTCTTTAAGCAAGCTACAGGAACAGGTTGGTCTGTAGTTCTTTCTAATAAATGAACTGTTAATATATGGTACGATGGCATCATTCAGTGCCAAAAATATAATCAGTCTGAAAGCTGGAAATGGAAGTCATGCAGTATACAGGCTGGTCTTTAAATTGGAGTATGCTGAAGTCATGAGTTGTTAAGCAAATTAAACTGATCAAAAATGTCATGGTTCTCAGTCTGACTGACTTTCTAATTCAGAAATACAGCAATAACTGCTTTGCATGTGTTTTGGAAAACAAAGAGACAAAAAAAACCCAATGCACAAATTCGGTTCTGTAAATTTCTACAGTACAGAAGAGAGATTTGTAATTGCCACAAAGGGACATGGTTCAAAAATTTTAATGTTGGAGTTTCTGGTTTGGAGCTCAGGTATTTTTAGCTTAATTCACTTGTGTAATCATAGGCCTTTAACAGCTTTTCATACAAGACAGAGTAACTCACTTGGGCTTCTGCTGTTATTTGTTTCTATGTGGCTGTAAAGGAAAAATGAAACTGTCACTGTCTCCTGCCAGAGAGAAATATGATTTTCTATTGGCAGAAAAACATAGAAAATCCGAAATAGAGTATTTTGCAATACTTTCACCATGACTTCTCTGATCACATATCTTAGAAAAAGCAAGTTAACCTTCTGTGATTCATGTATACTAGTCACAGAGAAAGGCAGTGTCATTACCTGTCATAAAAAAGTTGTTCAATATGCATGGAGGAAAACTACCACATAATAGCTAAGCACCATCAATACTGTTTATAAAGAAAACACACTCAGTGCTTACCATTTTGTGTCCATGACTTTCCACAACAATTATATACAGTTTTATTTCTCACTGTAGTCACAGCTTTGCTTCAAAGAAGGTGAAGTTAGTGAAATGATTCATTTATGACAAAATATGCAATGTGATAATCAGTAAAATGAAGCACAGAGCTACTATTTAAAAAAACACCCCCAAAACTCTCAGAAAGCCTTTTATACCTAGTTATGGTATTCTATGTGTTAATTTAACTATTTATATAAATAAATACTTCCATCTTTATGCTCATACCTTGTGTTAGATAAGTGATAAACAATAAGAAACACAAGCAGATAATTTTTGATACTTTAGATATGTTTTACAACTAAGTGAACAATAAGAAAAATAATCTGATAAATCTGCGGTATTTGTCATGAAAACAGAACATTCTTTGTTGAAGAAATATTTCTGGAAGCATTAAGCAAATGTAATACAACTTGGAAAACACCACCTTAGAGTACTGCAAAATGTTACACATCAGTCATACTCACAGCAATTATACTTCTCAGAATCTATTCTAAGCATGCAAATTTAGAAAAATATGGCTTGATTAATACGACAAGTTGGTTGTCAATTTTTACTGTTTGTTTTTTTGAAGTAAAATTCATGTCTTGCTAATTTGTTGGATTTCAGTGTAAATCAAGCTGTCAGAATGATGAAGAGGTGCAGTGTACATTGATAAGTAAATCCTGATAAGATTTTTTAGAGGTCCCTTCTGAGGAGTCTACATCAAAGGCTAATATTTAATGCAATTAATCATGTTCAAAGAGAAAATGCAGTCGGTGATACGTTAGCTGAAGCACAGGGACTACACGCTAGGCACGTACTTTTGACTATAATACATTTATATCATAATAAGGTAAACATCTAGTTTACAAAAGGGAAGTACATGGAAATTAGGCAATATATTTGCACTTGTTCAGCTTTGCATTATGTGATTCCCAAGGAACTAAATGGCATGCTCACTGTTGAAGTAGTTGAGATACCTCTGCTGCTACCTACATGGCTTTGTCTCATATTGCTTGACCTTGCCATACTAGACCCTGCACAACTCAAGCCTGATATATTATAATTAGATTGCTATATTTATTTTCTTTGAGCACGGCACTCTTACTAGCTTTTCTGCTGCAAAAGGAAGAGAGTCTGGAAAACCTGAATAGTTCCTTCTATTCTACCTAACCCCTGCTGCAATGTCTCTTTTTTTTCTTAGCAAAACGTTGGAAGAAAACAGAGCACTGGGAAATCATTGTGCAATCAATAGATATCAGGAGAGGGATAAATCTGTTCCGAGATAGTGTTTCTTATACAAAAGTATTACCTTTTGGGATGTTTTTGTGTTTCTGTGCAAGTCTCCAGCAAGAGAGTAACAATCTTCAGGGGAAGTTGATAAAAGATCAAATTATCTCTACAATGAAAGAAAAAGCAAGCAAGAGAACAGACACATCTCCCCATCTCAAAGTATCCTAAATCCTTCTAATACACTAATAGCTTCTAATACTTCTAATAGCTTTTATAGTATTTTGAAACTAGATGGTACAAGGACATCAAAGATTAACTGATATACGAAAGACTTAAAAGATGTTGCCCATTGCAATAGGTACCTCATAGACTCTAAATGTAAAATCCCAGCACTATGCAAAATAGCTAGTGAACGATAAGGACTGATATAAAAGTTAAATACAGAGTGGTTAGGTATATGGTTCAAATCATGACAGATTATATAATCAATTCTGTCACATTTCACATCCACTGTGAGTGAAATGGAATGTGAGACAGAATTAATAATTAAGTAATAATTTATTTGACAATAAATCGTTTGATAAATCTTACTTAGAATCACAGGATCATTAGAGATTGGAAGGGAACTCAAAAGATCATCTAGTCCAGTCCCCCTGCCACAGCAGGACCACCCAGACCAAGTCACACAGGAACACATCCATATTGTTTTCTAGAAGTT
>JAOXOE010033386.1:0-10252 GCA_028565055.1 Phoeniculus purpureus
CAGCTCTCTCACAAACCTGCACATTGCTGACCTTGAGAAACTCTCCGAGCAGGCTTCAAAGCCCTTAGCTCAGACTCCAGCTAAGTTCACATGGCTGGGATTGCTCACATGCCCATTCTCTATAAAATATATCCTTACACCTTCCAATCCCTAATGATTCTATGATCTGTTTTAATTAATAAGAACAAGGCTTCTAAATAATACAAGATGAGTCACTAAATCACTGGCAGCTGTCACAGCACCCTTTTATTGCTTACTAGATGCATTATTCGTGGTCTTCATTTGACTTTCAAAAGTCAGATTCTTCCAAGACAGAAGAAAATATGTGCCCAGTGACAGGCCTTTGACAATGATGAGACAGGATTTATTGAAGAGCTGGCCCCTTCCAAGCCACAGGGCTTGCGTAACATGAGAGCATGCTGCATCATCTTTGTTTATTTGTATGTGTGAGGAAGTATATAACCAGACTCATTTGCAGTGTTGAAACTCAGAAGTAACCATTCTGAATGCAGCAGAACGGCAGTTGGATTAGAATGGCTGTTTGTCCTGCTCTACTCATGTATTAGCTTTCAGCTAGCATTTTATTCAAGTATATTCCTCAAGAAAAGGCCAAAGGACCCTTTTGCAATAATTTTAAAAATATTCATTGAACAGCAAAATAATAATTCTTATCAGAAAATTCAACTTGCTGAATGCAGTGAAACGGTTGTGCTGATCAATAACAGACATAAGCCTGTAAGCTCAGTTTTTTTCTAATCTTTTTCCAGCTGATCTGATTGTCTTGCACTGGGCATCTCTATACATAGCTCATTATATAACAGATATGTTTTACTAATTCATACTCCCAGAATAGGCAGTCATGGAATTAAATATCCAGGAAAAGGTAAAACTTCTATGTGACTAGCAATGTAAAAAATGTAGTAAGATGATGAATTTTGGAAACACAAAGTTACAGTGGAAAATCACCAGACAGCAGCTATTCAGGCAGTTCTGGAAGTGTCTTAATAACCAAATACCTACATAAGGCAAACAAAAGAAAACAAAAGAAAGACAACAGAAAGAATACAAGTCCCTGAGGGCTATGAAGAGCTATACATCACTGAGCCTAACACTCATAACATAAAAATTATTCAAACCTAGCATAGAAAGAGAATTAAAGAACTTATGTCATACAAGTGGAATATATGAGGAAAGTTATATGTGCTATAAATTATGTGCCCCAAACACCTCCCAGATTTCTTTGCAGGAACCTCCAGATCCACAGGCAAAAAAAAGTCACGATGACACCACCTGACTTCCAAAATGCAATAATGGTGTCCTTCACCAAGACTACTGAAGAAATTCAGAGTACACTCTCACATGCTGAGCTGACTTTGACGGGAAGAATTCGCAACTAGGAGAATCCCAGAGGAACCTGTGCAGAGACTTGTAACATTTACTCTCACAGGATCAAGAACATTACTCTAACAAGGCAGGGAGGTTAAAAAAACAAAAATCAGCTAAAAAATCTGCCTAGTTATTCATAATAGAGGAACTAGCAGATTAAATTCACAATGGATGGGCAGACTTATGCCCAAGGGGAAAAAAACAACACAGAAAATTACGCCGCTCCCAGGGCTATGAAACACTAAAAAAACACCAGCTCTGGCTAATCTCCCTTCCTCCCTTCTTCAAGGTTTAAATAAAGAACTGGCCTGTCCTTGAAAAACTTGATCAAAATCTATAAATTGCACCTTGGCTTAAATAATGAAAGATTGAATTTATCCTTTGGAAATCTGCCGCCACTGTACAGAACAATGCTGAAAGTAAGAGATATTTCATTTTCTTTTTTAAAAGGCTGTTTCTGTGGGGCTGTGTAAAGCACAACCTGAATGGCTCTAAAAATGTTATAAACAAAGCATATAGGTTACGGGAAGGAAAAAAGAGCAGACACATTAATACTAACAACTTAGTGTCGCGAGTGCTGCACTTTGGTTGAACAATACCTTTGATAAGCCTCTGCTGGGGAAAAAAGTTAAGCTTTAAGTCCTTCTGAAAAAGGAAAAGGAGAGTGGTGAGAGCCTGGAATGGGTTGCTCAGGGAGGTGATTGAGGCCCCATCCCTGGAGGAGTTTAAGGCTGGGCTGGATGAGGCTCTGGCCAGCATGATCTAGGGTGGGATGTCCCTGCCCATGGCAGGGGAGTTAGAAATGGATGATCCTGGGGTCCCTTCCACCCCTGACTGATTCTATAAAGCCTGTGTTGTAGGTGCTTAGAACTTCTAGAAAATAACATGGATGTGTTCCTGTATGACTTGGACTGGGTGGTCCTGCTGTGGCAGGGGGATTAGACTAGATTATCTTAAGAGGTCCCTTCCAATCCCTAGTGATTCTATGGTTCTATGACAGGCTGGAGAGTTGGGTTGAGAGAAACTTATCTTGATGAGGCTCAACAGGGGAAGTGTAGAGTGCTGCATCTGTGAGGAATAACACATGCATCAGAAAAGGTTGGAAAATGACCTGCTGGAGAGCAGTTCTGGGCAAAATGACCTAGGGGTGCTGGTGGACCACAGGCACACCATGAGCCAGTAACGTGCCCTTGTGGCCAAGAAGGCAAATGGTCTTTTGGTGTGCATTAATCAGAGCATGGCCAGTAGGTTGAGGGAGGTTCTCCTTGCCCTCTGCTCTGCCCTGGTTATGCTGGATCTGGACTATTGCATCTATTTTCAGTCTCCCCAGTTCAAGAGAGACAGGGAGCCACTAAAGAGATGCCAGCTCACAGCCACTAAGACGATGAGGGGCTGGAGCATCTTCCTTATTAGGAGCGGCTGGAAAAGCTACAGAAGAATGAGGGGAGATCTCATAAATGCTTGTAAGTATCTAAAGGGCAAGTGTCAGGCTGATGAGACCAAAGACTTTTTTTGGTTGTACTCAGTAATAGGACAAGTGGCAATGGTATAAATTGGAACATAGGAAATTCTATTTGAACATAAGCAAAAACTTTTTTATGGTGCAAGGATCAGAGCACTGAAACTGGCTGCCCAGAGACATTGTGGAGTGTCCAACTCTGGAGACATTTAAAACCCACTTGGACATATTGTGCAATCTAGAAGAAAGACTGCTCTGCAGGGAGGTTGGACTAGATGGTCTCCAGAGATTCCTTCCAACCCCTACCATTCTATGATGCAAACTACCATCGTGAACTACCATGCATGTCATTCGCCGACCGTCCTGAAGAGGGTATGGTTGCACAACGCACTGCTGCTTCTCTGCTGGAACCCATTCAACTGTGAAATCAAAAGACTGATTCATCCATCTTGCTCCCCTTCTCTTTGTCACATTATTAAAAGTTCACGACAGAAAACGAGCACACAGAGTTCCAAACTGCACTCACTTAGTCTTGTAAAATAGTTATTTAAAGGCATTTTTGTGCAATTCTCTACTATGTTAACAACCTGAAGATGAAATAACATAAATCTCTGTTTCCATCGCAGCAGTATCTATCAAGCAATTTATAATTGCACTGCACACAGAAATTTCACAGCAAAAGACATCAAGTGTGATCACTAAATGAAAGATTTTTTCCACCATCAACCAGAGCAGCGTTCTTGATGCCAGTCATTCCCACTAATCCTGTATTACAAGCAAACATCTGAATTACCAGCATTGATACAGAAATCAGATATGACACAGGAAGGTCAACAGGAAAAGAAAATCTACTAAGATGAACGGTTTTTCAAACGTGTGTATGAGAACACATTTTGTTATATCTATTATAACCCAAGGAACAATTCCTATGTTGACATAGCCTATTTTGAAACAGATAAAAGTATTTATTTGCTGTTTCTTTACCAAACAGCATTTTAAATTACCTGAATTCATTTTTATGCATTTCAGCTATTTTCTTCTCGAGCTTTTGTGACTGCTTGGGAAAAATCTTAAAGTCGCTGATGTAGTTCTCTGGATGTTCATCAGGATCATAATCACCAAGCTCGGCTAAACAGATGCAAACAAAAAACAAAAGAGAAACATTTAAACATACTAGTTAATAAGGATAAAAGTCTGTACTCACAACGTAATTTAAGTTACCCTCCTGACCAGTGAGACTCCAGCATCTTTCAAGAAATGCTGCTTTTAAGAAATGATAGCTGAAAAATGAAATCCTTATAACTGCTGTTTCAATCATTGAGTTTCAAGGCAAGTTCATGGTTTATTAACCGAAAAAGAAATTAGCAATTGCTGAACTATTCTCTGTGGCAGAAACACGCTCTGCAGAACAGAAGCATAGGTAATGTTCCACTCCTGAGTACACGTCATTCTGGTACCAGGCATAAGCAATACGATGCACTTCAGATTATCTCCCTTTTTAAACCTATATATCCTTGATGACAGACACTCTTTAAATTCTGTTCTAGCAGAGAATCACACCCTCTAACATTATTAAAGGTGGCCAACAGAAATTCATTCCTCTTCTAAAAGATGAGTCTCTTAGGTACCCAAACATTGTATTTGGTGATTTAATTTTCTAAATAAGCCTATTTCAATAAGGTGTAGGCTCAATCTTGGTTTGGATGCACTGCCTTATAATGCATTCATTCAGGTAGATCAAAGAGAACTTTAATATGTATGACATCCCTAATCAGACATTTAGCTAACTACTTCTCTGTGTGCAACACAATACATACACCTGTGCTTGGCCATAAGGAAATGATGAGGAGAGAGAGGGTTAGCACAAAACCCTCACCCATGACCTTTCCTCTTCTTTAATTACATCCATCAATTTGGTGAGAGATTCCATCATCACACAAATATTTTTTAAGATAAGAAAGGGTACTAAATGACATTTTTTTTTGTCCAAATGGAATAGGCTACATTTACATTCGGGATCCAGAATGGAATATTGATTTGTTTGTAACTGGAATCTAAGAATTGATGCCATACTTTTATTGCTTAAATGCTAAGGCAACACCTTATTCTTAATTTTAGTTTGGTTTTGTTTTAGCTAACTAAATGGATGAATTACTTAAAACATGTTACACTGCATGCCAATGCAGGGAATCAACACAACTGAACACACATATATTATTCCTAGCTACATTTCCAAAACAGCTTTGATAATGTCTTTACACTAAACATGCCTTTGAATTAAGTATTTGAAAATGTCTTCTACTGGTACTTGCCTTGGACAATGCAGGCACCCAGGTAGGCAGCATCAGAAAAAGAACACAACAAGCGGCCATGGAAAATGTCCCTCTTTATTTGTAGATACAAGAGATATCTGAAATGTAATTTTAAAAATTAGGAAACAGTTTAGCATCTTTTAGTAACAGATTTAACTCTGCATGAAATCAGCTGTGCTGCTATTCTGGATCTCTCTCTTGCTACACTAAATGTCAGGGAGAAAAGGAAAAGCACAATCACAGGAAAAACTAGAAAGAAAACTAGTTACTTTTCTCAGTATCAGTGAATATTGAATAATGACAGAAGAAGTAAGAAAAACCCACCAAGAGATAGTATGAAGCGTGCTTTATTTAAAATGTGCAGCTGCTACAATATTTATTAGTAACGCAAAGTGAATTACAGCAATGTACTACTTTTTTTTGGAGCACACTCTTCTCTTCAAATACCGGTTTATGCAAGGAAATCTTTCAATCTCTCTCAGTTACTGTAGACAAAATAGCACATTGACTGCAGCAAAGAGGATTTATTTCCTTTTTTTTTTTTTTTTTTTTCTAGAATCCTAGATGAAGCTTTGAGGCAGAAGCAACTCTCTAAAACCCAGTGGGGTGGTGAGCACGACCCACCTGGGAGGAACCTCTGCCTCTCAAAGCTGCTCTTCCTCTGGAAAAATTGAGAAGAAAGCAAATGGCTCCTTCTACCTACCCTCCACTTCGTACCACAGAGTAGCATTATTTCTGACAGCAAGAAGAGATGCTAGCACTTTCTCTTTTGTTTTCCCCCCCGTAAGCAGCCTCCCAGAGATGGACCAACTCACAGCCTAGCAACTCACTCTAAGTTTATTTCTCACCCTTCTCACTATACCAGTCATCAGTTTCACTGGCCAAGGAAATTAAACCACTTAAGCATTGCCTTAGGCAGATAAAGTCAACTCTCTAGAGGGTGCTATCAGACTCAATGACTTCTGAAGACCTTCCAAGATATTTCTTGATGCTACCAAGCCTCTCCAACCTTGAGCCACAGAGTAGCTAATAAAAATGCCCTTTACAAACAGCACTAATGTCAGATATATTTTGCCCAAGTTACTTGGTTTAGCGTGTACCACGAGCTCCTGCATCAAGTAACGTATCTGAACCTTACAGTGAGTTCTAGATTTGAGCAAGATCACAAGTATTTTCTGAAGACATTTTTCTCCTTTCCTTGGATTATTACTAAATACGAAGCAGTTGGCACTAAGAAAAGCAATTTGTGCTCATTGTGAACACATCCCTTCTTTGAGTTACTGTGTGACAAATTTCAACAGGAACCTTGCAGTTCAAGGTCTTTTTTTTTTTATTTTGCAAGCCCTTTTTCATTCCTGTAATCCATGTTCACTAACTGCTTACTAGTCCACTGTCATAATTTACCATTACTACCGTACAGGTAGTTTATGGAGAATAACTGAGTGTCAAGAGTTTATCCTGAGACAACATTAACCAATTAATTTAGTTAGTGTGCTAAAGGGTTGAAAAAAAAAAAACAAAACAAGGACAGTTCAAAAAGAATTTATGAATTGCAGGCAAAACCAAAAATTAACTTGATTTAGGGAAAACAAGACACATTTAATTGACCCACATAAAAACCCCAGCACAAACATACGGAGATTAATCACATGTTCTTACATAACCGGCCAAGCTGTTTTTTCCACCTAGTCAAAGAGAAGAGACTTCCAGCAGTTTTTTTTTCCCTGTGGAAATGTGGAGTCCATTCAGGCTACGCACATGTCCCTTAGCATCAGCGGACATCTTAAACTCCAGTTCCTTGTTTCGTATGCTTTCAAGCCAGTCCTCCATATCCAGCGCACCAGTACAATTATGAACAAAGCAAAAAGCTCTCTCCATTTCAGCAAACAATAGAATTCAGTTGAAACCTTTCCCTCTGATGATCTTTGACGTACCTTTTTCTCTCACTCTCTCTCTCTGCATTCGCCAGGCAAGATGGCTGCCATGGCCAGTTCAGTGCCATGTGTGTTTCTCCAAATAGAGACAAAAGTGAAGTCAAGAAAGAGGAAACAGTAAACAGGAAGCTCCAAACCAGTTGAACTGATTTTTGCAGAGTTGGAAAAAACCCTCATTTTAGAATGAAGTTGCCACAGCAACTTCCCAATGCCTCAAGCCAAGAAACCCACCAAATTGAAACTACAACACTGCATCAAGGTGAACCAAAGGTCTCAATGAGATACAGTAAAAAAGTTTTAATTTGCTATTACAGCCTACTGGAAAAGTATATTGATACAGATACCATGCATAACTTGGGCTTTTGGTAAGTCTTTCTCAGGGTGAAATATTGGGCTGTGACTCTCCAAAGTGGCCATTAGCTTGAGGCCAGACTGAGTTAACCTTTGAGAAAGTGCTGAAAAATGCCATCTATGAAAGGGCATCCCAAGATTTCACAACATAGCTAGTTAGCTGAGCTTCAAGGTCAACAGATCTCCGCCAACACTTTGCATTGATGGTTTCTGAGTTTGACATTTAGAGCAACGAGATGCAAAAGTAACAAGGCTGCTGGAAAAGCACATCAACCCACTACTTCTGAGCTAGACTGCAGACATGAGGATGAGATGAAAACTAAGTCTCAGGTCTCTCCCAGGTCCAACTCTGCAGCTGCAAAGATGGAGGCAAAAACTACGAACAGCTAATTTTCTATTAATATATTGATATTTACAAGAAGAAAACATAGTTTTGCAGGAGATTCATTCCCATGTAATAAGATTAGGACAAAGCTATCCATCTGACCATCTATTACAAGCCACTACATTAAGAGCCCTTGGAAAAATAGAAAACCTTCAAGAATCAGGTTGCCTCTCTCTTTTTCTGTCTGAAGTGCTATGCAATAAAACACAAATTAGATCCCTGAAGTGAGATGACTGGGATCCCCTCTCCTCCTGTAACATACTATAATTTTATAAGAATTAACCTGAAAACTCATGTACATGAATTCAGTAGAATTCAAAACAAGGGTGTTTGATTTTTTTTAATATAGGAGGACAGTCATAAAAAAACCAGTTTGCGTTAGATCATTGAAACACCACTACAGTGGCATTTAAGATAAAAGACAAAAGTAATATCAACAGAAACCTCTCAGAATGAGGGCAAAAATTCGTTTTATGAATTTCACTAAAATTCCCTACAGACTAACATAGGAGTTTGAGCAGGAGTGTGCATATTTGTGGCATTTCTAAACAAATATGTTTTTGCTGACAAAGATCAAAGATCCTCAATGTCATTACTGAATTTCTGCATCCACAGTCACCTCAGCTATCTGAGCTGATCTGAAACAAAAAATGTGGGTTTTTTTTTTCCCAGAAAGAAATAAAACAGGTATAAATATAAGTTTTATGTTAGTTTCTTGCTTAAGGCTCTTTGCAGTGTGATACTACCAAAACTTGTCAAAGAAAAACCCTTCGAAAGTTAGCTTCATAAAAATAAAAATATTCTGTCTCAATCTAAAGTGTCAGTGTTTGCAATTTGTCAACTACATGAAACTAATAAAATTTATTATTATCCATTCCCTCCAGCTAAATCGTTATATCAAAATTTTTAAATTGCAGGAAAATTCCATTCTAATTTTTCCATAACTTCCATAACCTGTTTTTTACTGTCTTGTCTAACACACCAGGAAATACTTCCTTTCTGCAACAATTGTGAAAGTGCAAACGCATTCATTTTTTGCCGAGAGGT
This sequence comes from Phoeniculus purpureus, assembly GCA_028565055.1. Classification (NCBI taxonomy): domain Eukaryota; kingdom Metazoa; phylum Chordata; class Aves; order Bucerotiformes; family Phoeniculidae; genus Phoeniculus; species Phoeniculus purpureus. The sequence continues at coordinate 8,875 of JAOXOE010033386.1, forward strand.
ACGTTAACAGGAAAAAGAAAAAGAGTAAGCAAGGACGTATAACCAATAGACCATACAAGTTACTACTTCTTTGCAGTGATCATCCTGAGATGACAAAGAGGAACAAAAGTCATCGTGTAGGCTAGCTTCTGTCACAAACATGGGCTGTAGATGTTATTCATCTGTCTTTGCTTTAAAATACATACGGATAGCGATATATATCTATATATATGTATACAACTATGTATACATCTAGGTAGAAAGAAAGATATCCCTAACACTTACTAGTTTGAGCAACAAGATCTGGTTTTCTTCCCTTATGTGAAAAGGAGTTTGTAGTTGCAATGTTTCATTGGTTGCTACGGGGTATCTCTTACATTGTTCTAATAATTATTTTTTTATAAAAACACCTTTGGGGTTTTTTTATCAATATGGATCTGTGCTAATCAGTTGCTGCATGCATTTAGCCATTGAAATGCTTAATCAAACGTTGTCAGCATGAGTTCACCAAAGGAAAGTCATGCTTGACCAAACTGATAGCCTTTTATGAGGGCATCACCAGGTGGATAGATGATGGCAGAGCAGTGGATGTGGTTTACCTTGACTCCAGTAAGGCATTAGACACAGTCTCACATAGCATCCTCACAGCCAAACTGAGGCAGTGTGCATTGGATGATTTGGTGGTAAGGTGGATCGTGAACTGGCTGCCGGATAGAAGCCAGAGAGTGGTAGTTAATGGGACAGAGTCCAGTTGGAGGCCTGTATCTAGTGGACTCCCCCAAGGGTCTATACTGGGACCAGTCCTATTCAATCTATTCATTAATGACTTGGATGAGGGATTCAGGTGCACTGTCAGCAAGTTTGCTGATGACACAAAGCTGGATGGTGTCACCGACACCCCAGCAGACTGTGCTGCCGTTCAGTGAGACCTGGACAGGCTGGAGAGTTGGGTGGGGAGAAATTTGATGAAATTTAACAAGGGCTTGCACCTGGGCAAGAACAACCCAGGTAACAGTATAGGATGGGGACTGACCTATTGGAGAGCAATGAAGGGGAAAGGGACCTGGGGGTCCTGGTGGACAGCAGGATGACCATGAGACAGCAATGTGCTCTTGTGGCCAAGAAGGCCTAGAGCATCCTGGGGTGGAATGAGAAGGATGATGGTTAGCAGATCGAGGGAGGTTCTTCTCCACCTCTACTCTGCACTAGTGAGACCACATCCAGAGTATTGTGTCCAGTTCTGGGCCCCTCAGTTCAAGAAGGAAACAGTGGTGCTGGAGGGTGTCCAGTGTAGAGCAACGAAGATGATGAAGGAAGTAGAACACCTCCCTTATGAGGAAAGGCTGAGGGAGCTGGCTCTCTTTAGCTTGGAGGAGACTGAGGGGTGACCTCATTAATG
>JAOXOE010033387.1:0-10251 GCA_028565055.1 Phoeniculus purpureus
AGGAGGTTCCACATCAATATGAGAAGGAACTTCTTCCCAGTGAGGGTGATAGAGCACTGGAAGGGGCTGCCCAGGGGAGTTGTGGAGTCTCCTTCTCTGGAGACATTTAAAACCCGCCTGGACACGTTCCTGTACGACTTGGTCTAGGTGGTCCTGCTCTGACATGGGGATTGGACTAGATGATTTTTTTGGGGTCCCTTCCAATCCCTAATATTCTGTGATTCTGTGATCCTTCCTATTACTGAGCACTTTGTGAGGTGGTTTTTATTTAGGTTGTTTATAAAGGTTTGTTCTGCCCTGGAGGTTGTTTTTATTGAAGTAATTAATGTAAAGACCTCAATGGAACCCTTGCCAATTAGTTTAGGCTCCTGATCTAGCCTCATAAAAATCTTTATAATCTAGTGCAGAATGTTTTCAAGAATTTAAATAGTTGTTTTGGTTCTTGATTTCTAACAGTGCATGAAGTACTGAAATGTGGGCATTGAATGCTTAATCCCGCTCCTGTCGTTGCATTCACTCCACTGAGTTAAATAAGATTTAAACACGGGTGTAATGTGACTCCTTCCATTCGTGTATTTTGAGAGCTGGAGTAAACCTTAGACTCTTACTTAAATTTCCTTCCACTGTGCCAACAGAAACTACTTATGTTCTACTTTTCTAAAACACTGGCTCTTCCCTACTTCTCTTAATCTGGCTCTTGTAAGCACACATGTCCTCGAGATGGTTACCTTTAAGTGTGACCTGTGAAGAGGATGAAAGTCAGCTTTATTTTATGTTGGGTTTGTATATTTGTTTTGTACTGAGGACTCACTGTAAACAGAATGATTTCTGGGAAAACAGAAGTGCCTGCCTTTCTGTAATTCCAACCTGTCAGAGCTTAAAGCTATGAATCGTAGAATCATCATGGCTGGAAAGGATGTCCAGGGTCACCAAGTCCAGCCCTCAGCCCAATAGCTCCCTAACCCCTAGACCACGGCCTCAAGTGCTCTAGCTACTCTGTTTTTAAACACCTCCAGGAACAGTCGTGCCACTCCCTCCCTGGGCAGCCTGTTCCAGTGCCCAACCACTCTCTCAAAAGACCTTCTTCTAAGATCCAGTCTAAACCACCCCTGACACAACTTGAGGCCATTTCCCCTCATCCTACAATTAGGAATTTGAGAGAAGAGACCAGCACCAGCCTGGCTACAACCTCTTTGTAGGTAGCTGTAGAGAGCAAGGAGGTCTCCTCTCAGCCTCCTCTCCTCCAGACTCAATAACCCCAGTTCCCTCAGCCACTCTTCACAAGGCCTGTTCTCCAGAGCTCTCCCCAGTCTGGCTGCCCTTCTCTGGCCCCACTCCAGCCCCTCAGTGCCCTTCTGATACTGTGGCACCCAAAACTGAACCCAGTACTCAAGGTGTGGTCTCATGAGTGCAGAGCACAGGGGCACCATCACCTGCCATGGTAATGGTACTATTTCTGAGCCAAAGGGGTTACAGAACAGAACAATCTGGGATTGGAAGATCATCCAGTCCAATCCCCCTGCCACAGCAGGATCACCTAGGCCAAGTCACACAGCAATGTATCCAGGCGGGTCTTAAACGTCTCCAGAGAAGGAGACTTCACAACCCCCCTGGGCAACCTCCCTACTCCTGCTGGTTACCCCATTCTTGATCCAAGCCAGGATGCCGGGGGCCTTCATGGCTGCCTGGGCACCCTGCTGGCTCTTGTTCAGCTGCTGTCAACCAACACCACCAGGTCCTTTTGTCTCCAAACTGAAACCAAAAGCAGGGTGAATTCTTTCTGAGTCGATGCAGAGTAACAGTAAATGTTCAAAAAGAACTAACAAAGCTTCATATTGCTGTAATACAGGATCAGCTCCTGCTGTGGCAGGGGAATTGGACTAGATGATCTTTTGAGGTCCCTTCCAATACCTGATGTTCTGTGATTCTGTGATCAGATAGAATTAAATAATACATGTTATTATAAAAGTAGAATTAATGATATATATTATTATACAAATAAGTAGAATAATTAAGTAGAAACAAACTGTCTAAGAATTTTTAGTGTTGCTGCCACTTAGACTTGAGGTATCCTTGGTGTTCAATGCCACTGAGAACAACCAATATGGGAAACTTACACAGAGTACCTGATAACTAAAGTGTACAGAGTTAAATATGGTTGAAGACTTTTTTTAAGCCTCTAGAATTGCCTGTATGGTTTTAACCATCGCAGTGTCTGCACACTGAGGTGTAGATTTGTACCTGGCTGTATTCCTCTTCAGCCATGCCTTTCATTAAATATCACCTACATGATCTGTAAATGTAATTGCGATCGTGTGCATTCAAAACTTATCTGTAGGAAGGGAGTAGAACACCTCTCTTATGAGGAAAGGCTGAAGAAGCTGGGTCTCTTGAGCTTGGAGAAGAGGAAACTGAGAGGTGACCTTCATGTTGATCAATATGTGAAGGGTGGGTGTCAGGAGAATGGAGCCGCACTTGGCTCAGGGGCATCTAGTGATAGGACAAGGGGCAGTGGGTGTGAGCTGGAACAGAGGAGGTTCCACATCAATATGAGAAGGAACTTCTTCCTGGTGAAGGTGACAGAGCACTGCATGCTGACCCAGAGAGCTGGAAACTTCCCTCTCAGAATCATAGTTGGCCTGTGGGTACAGTCACCATGGGGAAAAAAGTGGTGTTCACAGGTGATCAAGGACCAAGTGGTTAACTGCAGAATAATCTCTGCTACCCTTCTGCCTGTGAAAAATATCAGCAGGAATGAGATTTAATGAATTTTGCTTTCTCAAGTCACTGATAAGCGTCCACGGAGCACAAAGCTACTCTGATAAGCAGAAAGACAAAAATGACTCGTTTGCTCTCAGTAAGAAATGCCGATGACTTGCAGTGGGCAGTGAACAGAGTCATAAGCTGAGTCAGTACGTAAAGAAACAGCAAACAGAATGAGTTCAGTGTGGTTGGGCAAAGGTCCTGGAAAACAAACCAAAGGGATTAGCCAGGGAGTGTTGCAAAATGTTGGGGGTTTTTATTCTTCTGAAGCTTCCCAAATCATTGCTTCCCCCTGACCTGTCCCTCACCCAGGAAAGTGTGCAGACAAAATGGAAGACTTGGGTGGAGGATACAAGGAGAAGGAAACACATCAGATTAACTTGCTAAGTTTGCTTTTGTTTCGGATACCTCTGGATGCTTGTGAAACTTAATTGACTGAAATTAGAGGGATGTGGACCTGTTGGAGCAGGTCCATAGGGTGCCATGAAAATGATCAGAGGGCTGGAGCCCCCTCTTATGAAGACAGACTGGGGGATTTGGGGTTGTTTGGCTCCAGAAGGACCTCATAGTGCCCTTCCAGTACCTGTTGGGGGCTACAGGAAAGCTGAGGAGGGACTGTTTACAAGGGCAAGGGGTGAGAGGACGAGGAGTACTGGCTTTAAACTGAAAGAGGAGAGATTTAGATTGGAGATTAGGAAGAAGTTCTTCAGCGTGAGGGTGGTGAGGCGCTGGAACAAGTTGCCCAGAGAAGCTGTGGGAGTTCCATCCCTGGAAGTGTTGAAGGCTGGGTTGGATGAGGCTCTTAGCAACCTGATCTAGTGAAAGTGTCCCTGCCCATGGCAGGGGGGCTGGAGCTCAATGATGTTTAAGGTCCCTTCCAGCTCTAACTTTTCTATAACTTTAATGGAGGTATTTTATTTATTTGCTTGCTTGTTTGTTTGTTCTTTAAAGGACAAGAGGGCAAATGTGAATGTCCAATCCACTCTCTTGTTGCTAGTCTGACTTGACTTTATGCCACTTGGGTAGGAGGAAGGGCTTGTCTCTGTTCTCACCGACCCCCCAAACCTGTTTGCTTAACCTGCCCATTAACCTCGTATTACCAAAGGCAGAAACCCTCCAGGGCCAAAGAACTTCCCGTGCTACTGTGCTTGTCAAACACCTGGCATAACAGGGCTGCTTTCCGAATGCCGCTGCAATAAAAACACCCCTAGCTTTGCCTTGAATCTGGGGCAAGGACTCCCCACGGCTGGTGAGAAGGGAGAGGAAGGGGAGGCGAGGCGTGGGGATGGCAGTGCTCCTAACTGGACTCTCTAGCCTCAGCCTTACGTAATGGAAAATGGCAAGCGTCCCTGCGGAGTGGAGCTGGAATGCGTGAATTGTAATGGCCTGTGGAGCTCTGCAGCTCGTTTAAATGGAGAGGGAACGTTGTAGATCATAACATTTACAACTTCTGCTTCCTCACAGCAGAGGAAAAATCTGCACTTCAACTTGCAGATAAACGTTTTAATGTTGGATGGGAATGTGTCTGTGAAGTCACAGCTCTAAGAGCCTCTGGTCTGAACGGAGGCAAAGTAAACGTTAGTATTGTGTATTTTGTCTTTGCTGCAGTGCTGTTGAGGTTTGATTCTGGTTTTTATTTAGCACAGCTTCTCGTATCTAATGATAGGACAAGGGGCAGTGGGTGTGAGCTGGAACAGAGGAGGTTCCACATCAATATGAGAAGGAACTTCTTCCCAGTGAGGGTGACAGAGTATTAAGAAGGGCTGCCCAGGGGGGTTGTGGAGTCTTCTTCTCTGAAGATGTTTAAAACCCATCTGGACAGGTTCCTGTGCAACTTGATCTAGGTGGATCTGCTCTGGTAGGGAGATTGGACTAAATGATCTTTTGAGGTCCCTTCCAATCACTAGTGTTCTGTGATTCTGTGATACTACAAGCTATCACAGAAGTACATCTGCCCCTTTAACATGGGTCAGAGCACTGTAGGCTCTTCTCAATGTCACCTAGTGATAGGACGAGGGGCGATGGGTGTCAGCTGGAACATAGGAGGTTCCATATAAATATCAGAAGGAACTTCTTCACAGTGATGGTGACAGAGCCCTGGAAGGGGCTGCCCAGGGAGGTAGTGGAGTTTCCTTCTCTGGAGACGTTTAAAACCCTCCTGGATGTGTTCCTGTGCGACTTGGTCTAGGTGATCCCGCTCTGGCATGGGGATTGGACTGGATGGTCTTTCAAGGTCCCTTCCAATCCCTAATGTTACGTGATTCTGTGTGATTGGACTGGATGATCTTTTGAGGTCCCTTCCAATCCCTAACGTTCCATGGTTCTGTAAGCGTGACTTGCACTGACTGGTGTTTACAGTGACAGATTCTAACTCACTGTTAGGAGAAGGATTAAACCACAAGGCTAACTAACCGCGCACGTGCTCCACTGCATACCTTTGGTGAGCGCAGAGGTGCAGTTAAAGCCTGCGTAAAATTGCAGCGACATTGTAGAGGTAGTTGCAAATGTTGCTGCTTTTGTTATTCTTCTTTTCCTTTACAAAGGGATACCAATCGAATACGGGGGATCTGGTTTAGGGGTGAACTTCTTGAGTGCGATTGATGGTTGAACTCAGTGATCCCAAGAGTCTCTTCCAACCAGATTCAATGATTCTGTGAGGCTGTGCAAATTCTATCCACTATTGGTGCCGTCAACAACGACACAAATTCTAGGTTTAACAAAGGTGGTAGAATTTCCTACCAAGTCCACAGCTTCGTTATTCTCTGAGCAGTCATTCCCATGCCTGTCCTCTTTTTGACTCACCACTTGGTTCTTGGACGTTTTCCTCTCCCCGCTTTAAAATAATTGTGTTTGGAGTTAACGCTGATGAACTGGCAGGTCTGGTGGGAAAAGGAGCGAAGCAGTTTCTAGTCTGTTTTCAAGAATTCATTAAAGAAAGCTGATTTCTCCCTTTAGCCTGCCTTGTCTGAACAGTCGGAGTCCAAAGGGGATTGAGGGGGAGGAGAAATATCTTGTTTGAATGGCCCTTAAGAGAAATGCCAGTTTGCATTTGTGATAGCCACTGGGATTCTAGCTGGATTTAAATGTGTTATGAGGTGTTCCCCTCTGGTGTGATGGTGGGAAATGACACTGAAAGTGCTTTGGAGCCATACTGTGAATAGGGTCTTCTAACTGGTGCAGGTGAAGGACCACCTAGCAGTAAAGGACTTGTGGTGATTTGCTAGGGGAGTCTGTGGCTGGGTGAAGTCTTCTCCTCTGTTTCCCCTCTGCTTTACCTCCCCTTCTTAAGATGGAGAAGCCCTGGCTTGGTGTAGTTTTGAAAAACAAAACCTCTTCCAGGGTATTCAATGAAGTGCATTAATTATGGGGCTGCAGAGAAAACACTAGTAGGATTTCAAAAGCAGCAAATTGCGTAAACATGACTTTTTCTTAATTCAGCAGCCCTGAGAAATCCAAACTGGCACCAAAAAATCTAAACCATGATGTTAATGAAGTCTAATTATAGACCTAACACAGGAGGAGGTTTTAAGACTGCAGCTTGCTGGGCCAGCAGGGAAAAGCTGTGTGTGCCTGTGGTATGGTGGGTGTTGTGGCTGGCTTTTTAGTGTCTCATTTCCACATGTCATTAAGAGTGGGAAGAAGCATCAAAAACTTCTGAGGAATGGAGAGAGGGAAATAAACCTTCCAGGTAGGTGGCAATGCACAGCCAGGCCTTGCCTGCTGATAGATGGTTCTGCACAGACATGGTGCCTCCTCCACGTACAGTTCCTCTGTTCGAGCTTTCCTGCTGCCTCTTAATGCCTCCCCATCTCCTGAAACAAAAGCTGCTTTCTGTAGGCACCGATGCCTGCAATAGCAGATGTAGCTAAATCCATACTGGTCTTCTCACAGGTGGATTTGCTGAGTTCTCCAGCTCTTTCCCCGGTCTCTGCGAAGGAAAATCCACACTCGTCCCTACTTGCATTTCTCAACCCTGCCTACCTGTCTCCAACACTGGGCCAACCAGAATCCTGCCTCATCTCTATCTCGGGTGTCAGCGGGATGCCCTCAACAAGGTGAGCGTTCTGGGTGTCGTGTGGTTTACTTGGGCGAGTATACAACCTCCGTGTGTCTTTGTCCTCCGTGCTCCTGCCACACCGCGTCATTACAGCTATAAAACATCCAAAGTACATGCAGATAATAGCTGCTTGTGCAGAATCCACGGAAAGCTATGCAGACCGTATCATTAACCCGTGGTAGAGGGTGGGGACTGACCTGTTGGAGAGCAGCGCAGGAGAAAGGGACCTGGGGCTCCTGGTGCCCAGCAGGATGACCATGAGCCAGCAATGGGCCCTTGTGGCATCCTGGAGTGGATCAGAATGGGGGTGGTTAGTAGAAGGAGAGAGGTTCTTCTCCCTCTCTACTCTGCCCTGGTGAGACCACATCTGGAGTATTGTGTCCAGTTCTGGGCCCCCTCAGTTCTATGCAAACATGGAATACCATGGCCTATTTTTCAGTTGTAGCTTCACTGCCTCCCTGTTGTCTAAGTTACATAGTTCATGAACCCTGCATGTACTTCTGTACCTGCTGCTTGTTTTTCTTAACTCACCTTCAGGTGGGTACAGCAGTAGAGGAGCTGATGTGGAGCAGTATTTCAGGTGATCTCAAGCAGGTATTTATTGTCCAGGTGCTGATCTTGAAGAGGTTGGCATCCTAGAAGGGGAAAGCTGTGTAGCCCAGGACAGCAAGGCACAGAGATTATGGGGGTTGAGGTTCTCCCTTGTGTACTGCAGGTCTGGCAGCAGCTAGGCCTCTGGGCCAAGAAGCCCATTCCCAGTACCTTCCCTCTCTGGATAATTCACATTCCCCTAGTTGCTTCCAGCACTCCTACTTTCAATCTTCAAGGTCTGTTGGTTTATAGGAGCTGGAGCTGGCTGAGACAGGCATGCAGGGCTGAAGGGAGATTGCTGGTTGGGTTGGGGAGATGGAGGGGGAGAGAGAGGGAATTTATTCTTGCTGATGAGAAGCTGAGCTTTACTGGGAGCATGATCTAGTTAAAACTGAAAGTATGAGAAGCAGTAAGGCTGAGAACTTAACCGTGATGCCCCCCACCACCCTTTTTTTTTGGTTGAACAGCTGTATCTCTGTTTCTTCTCCACAAATCAACTTTATACTAGGGAAGAAGCAATCATTTGGCTTCATGACTGTACTTTCACCCTGCTATATCTCCAGTTGAAACCTGCAGTGTACAAATTCATTCTTGCTACTGCTCACGTGGATTGACATAGCTTTTGGATTTTATGTAATTAATATAAAAGCAAAAGGGTTACAATTGGGGTATTTTTTGCTTTTTTTAATGTTTCAGTTTAGGTTCAGACATCAGTTTCCATAGACAGCTGGCCAAAAGCCCCACAGAGCTTGTATGTGGTGTAACTACAGTGTTGCCAGTCACTTACCTGCCAAATCAGACTCATCCAATCGTTCAGGTGGAAAAGTCTTTTTAAGATCATCAGGTTCAAACATATGAGAAGGAACTTCTTCCCAGTGAGGGTGACAGAGCACTGAAAAGGGCTGCCCAGGGGGGTTGTGGAGTCTCCTCCTCTGGAGATGTTTAAAACCCACCTGGATGTGTTCCTGTGCGACCTGATCTATGTGATCCTGCTGTGGCACGGGGATTGGGCTAGATGATCTTTCAAGGTCCCTTCCAATGCCTAATGATTCTATGCTCTTCCCAGGCACAGATGTGAGGCTGATGGGTCGGTAGTTCCCGGGGTCCTCCTTTCTACCTTTTTAAAAAATGGGTGCAGCTCCCCTTTGCCCAGTCACTAACACAAACATTTGCTGTTGTGTACAGTAATCTGATGGGTATTTCCCAGTTTGTAGTGAATGTTTTTACAGCAAAAATGCTCCGTTTATGAAGCACGGTTAGAACTGTGACTGCAATAAGCTAGGCATTAGTCTGGTTTTTTGCTTCCCCGCTGTATGTTTTTAGAACATTTTGTAGGTAAAAGTTATCCTTTAGCTATTGAAATAGTCCAGTATTTATCCTGTGGTGACTGTGCTCTAATGAATCTAGAACTACAAGTAAGTTCTTCTGTTCCATAAGAACCACAGATTAGATGAAGTTGTAGCACTGTGTCTTGTAACAAGAGCTCATTTAAGGGCTCTAGAAAGAAGCAAAATTGAGTGTTTTTGAAGAACTGAAAAAGAGCCCAATCACTAGTTTGTTTTAAATGCTGCAGAGCAATCACTTTAGTCTATAAGAAACACAACAGGGAACATATTACAGGGCCAAAACAGACCAAAGAGCACTTTGACCTAGTCTAGCAGCTGTTAACACGGACAGATACTTGGTCGAGTTCTTTTTCTGGGCTGAATTCAGCATCTTATACTTACTTGAAGTAAGTAATTTTCTTTGCTTTCTCTCCTGTTCTTCAGGCTACAGCTGGCCAAGACACAATGTCTGCTTGTGAAGCTCTAGTAACTCAAATCAAAGGCTTTGTCTGGATGAAATCTGAATTTCTGAGTGGCCTTGTGCAACTTATGGCAGAATTTGCCTGGCTGCTTGTGATACAATTAAGCGCAGGCATGCCAGGGCTGGAGTGTAATTTCATGTGATGTTTGTCAATTGAAAAACTGTTGCTTTTCCTTTGTCTTAATTTTTTCTTTTTGTAACCTCACTTGGTTTATTTTTTCCTACGATTTATAGCCCTGTATTCATTTTTGCATGTCCAGTGTACTCTCACAGTGCTTTTTTTTCCCCCTCCTCTCTTGTTTTACCTTTTATTCTTCACTGCTTTGTGAAGAACAATTCCCTTCTCAATCTTGCTAGTGGATGTGAGCTAGTGTCATTTTTCAGCTCTCGGGTGCTAGCACAGTAATTTCTTAGCACTGCACTTCTTCCTAATGCTTAGTCTGCTGCCCTTCGGTCCGAGTGTGAGACTTGACTATTAAGAAGACCTTCCTGCTTTCCTTAGAACGCCATGTCCAAGGAAAGGAAGGGCTTATTCATAGTATTAGTGACAGGGAGCCTCAACTTAAGCTTGTTCTGCCAAGTTTTCTGAGATCCTGGGTGGTACGGTAGTTTTGGTAGGATTTCTTTTGCTTTTATTTGGTTTTTTTATAGCAAAGATGTGCATCTGGCTTGTAAAACAGATGTTTTATCTTTTGAAATACTGTGTCCTCTGTTTGTTTCTGAGCCCTGAGGTTAATTTCCCTCTTGTCTGCCCCTCCTTTCACAATGAATGCCAGTGTACCTAACTTTTTGCTACCATCTTAGGAGTCTTTCTATGACCTTCTGTCATGAGGGGAGCAGTGTGGTGTTCTTTTGGTGGGTAAGTGCTGGCTGAGACTTGTATGTGAGGACAAGGGCAGTTATAGAATCATAGAATCATTAGGGATTGGAAGGGACCCCGAAAGATCATCTAGTCCTATCCCCCTGCCACAGCAGGATCACTTCACTGGAGAAGTTATAGAATCAGAATCACTCTGGGTTGGAAGGGACCACCT
>JAOXOE010033388.1:0-10251 GCA_028565055.1 Phoeniculus purpureus
GATCTTCACTTATGATGGGCAGTTCTTCCTTCCAGTCCCTGCTGTTATCTTCCATGGCTCCAGGAGTGTGGCTGGAGTCCTTTGCAGTGAAGACTGAGGTAAAGAAGTCATTGAGAACCTCAGCCTTTTCCATGCCACCTGTGACCACATCACCTGTTTCCTTTCTGAGGGGGCCCACACCTTCCCTAGTGTTCTTTTTACCATTAATATACCTCGGTGTTCCCTTTGACCTCCCTGGCTAGGTTCAATTCAAAGAAGCCGTGGCCCTGTAGCTTAAAGCTGGGGTCACAGAGTTCAGAAACTGTCAGACAGGAGAATTTGTACTGTGTCTGCTACCTGGGCTTTCTTCTGTGTGAAGCATGCCCTCTGAAGAGTGAACGTGCTGTACAGGCAGCACCATTACCTTCAAAGTCCTTCCTTTGGAGAGCTGAAACTGCTGGGAGCTCAGTGGGATCATGAATTCACAAGTGAAGTCTCTGATTATCTCCAAAGATGATGTTTCCTCTTTGATTTCTTCTAATGCATCTGGCTGTGGAACCGGAGCTTGCGCCAGTGGATACTAGTTGCTGCAGGTCAGTAGTTGTCCGGGTTTGTGATGCTGTGTGCACACTGGGTCCTGAGGGCTGTGCTGCACAGGGTGTACCCTGGGGTGCTGCGGCAGACTGCAGGCTGAGGTTCAGCATGAAGCGGCACATATAGATAGATGGAGGCAGGAGGCACCCCAAAGCCTCCTGAGGTGGTTAAAAGAGACTAGAAAAAAAATCAGCAGAGCCTCCACTGTGCAGTGGGTTTTGTTCTGTAGTCGGTGACTAATTACAACTGTCAGTGTTGTCTTTTCCAGGTGTTGATTTCCTGTGCAAATGAAGGCTAAGGAAGACAAACCCCAAACCCAAACATATACTGCATCCAGTTCTTAGCTACCTTCATCCATGGTGTCGAGGGCTTTGGCTGGGTGTTCCTCACAGCAGGACTGGGGCTCTGGGTGCAGCACTGCGCATTGGAACGTTGCTGTTAACAGCATCACTACTCAGTGATGCCCAAGTGTGTTTAACACTGCTTAGGGTATCATTTTGCTCTGGTAATCCTGTGTTAGGGTTCTGTGCAGTTTCTGTGTGGTGAGGAATTCCCTGTGCGTGTGTTCACCTTACTGAAGTGCTTTGTGACCTGCAATGGCCATAATGCTGGGTGGCACTACAGAGCTGACCTCTGTTTGTTCTTGTAGCAGAAGAACTGCAGTGAATGTTAAACCTGGAGACTGTGGAGTAGAAAGAATGGTCTAGCTTACAGGGGGTCAAATGCAGAGAAAGGCTCCTGTTGGGTTTTCTGTGCAATGTTTAACGCTGTGTGTTTAGTCTCACTGTGTGTCACCTGCCGCATGCAACTCCTGTGCTAGGGACGATAGATGTGTTTTTAGAGAAATGCTTCCCATGCAAAATGTGAGGTCTTTCCTGGGGAATCAATAGCAGAAGTGTGCAGTGAGACCATTTCACCTTTCCACAAAACCATTTAGAAGAGCTACTGGGGGAGGGGAGGGTCACTGTAGAAGTGTGGAGACTGTAGAGGATTTAGCTTTGGGGCTCTGTACCAGATCAGGAGCAGCATTGCCTGACAGCCTGGGCTACAAGAACATGGCCATCTATAGACCAAAGCTCTAGTGTAATGTGAAGCCCCAAGATAAAATGGTTGAGAACAATGAAGAAAGAGCTAGAGAGAGGGCTGCTGGTGAGGTAGTAATGTCCTTACCTTTTGTAAAGTGTTTTGCAGCCACCCTTTGTAACTTAAGGCTTTCTAGGTGAAAACTTTTAGCTCAGACTAAGGCAGCAGGAGAGTCTTGGGACAAGCTAATGATAAAATTGATGCTCATGGGAGAGTAAAGGTGTGAGCTGCTCATCTGCATGTTTGGAGCTGACTGCAGGATGAGACCAGGCTGATTTAGGTAATTATATTAAAACGGAGCTAAAGGTTGTCCCTACTCTGCCTAGAAACAGGTTGGTGAGTGGATCTGCTTCATGTTGTTGTCAAAGTTGCTGCTGCACTTTGTGAGGAGCCTGACTGCTGTGATGGGGCAGAGTCTGGCACTGCAGGTGTGGGAGACCCTCACTTCTCCCCAGTTTAGCACCTGGGGCTTGAATGAGGTTACCCTTAACAGACTCTGAGCGTTCCTTGTTCCTTCCTGTCTGTGAATTCACAGACTTGCCAGGCTAAGGATTTTCTGTGAATCTTTTCTTCATGGTGGGTGTGGATACGAGTAGTTATCACTCAGTAATTGCCTGCTGTTGTTCAGATTCCCTTACCTAGTCAGATTCCCCAATTTTTTTCCAAATTAAGTATCATGAAGCCCTAAATTTAGTAGCACTTTGTTTCCCTCTGAATTTCTCTCATTCCCAGCTTGTTTGCCAATGACAAGATTAGCAAAGGGTTTCTTTCACTCTGTTCCCAGGTTTTTTATCAGCCCTGAGGCAAAGAGAATTCCTGAGCACCTCCATAGCCTTTATCTCATCCTCCTTCGGAGCACCTCCCTGACATGGGAGAGGACTCTGGGGCCCATCCTGCAAGTCCCTGGGAACTTAAAATTACCTTTTAGGTAGTTTTAGCCGTAGCTGGACTCTGGCATCCTAAAGCTCAGGCTAGTGTATAAATCACTGGCTTTTCCCTTACCCAAAGACTCCTCAAATCCTCATTTATTATCTTTGTGAAGGATTTTCGCTTTTCTGAGGTTAGGAACTGAAGAAAGAAATAAGCATCATCGAGTCTGACTAGAAACTTTTATTTACTTCTCTAGTCCTTGATTTGCAGCCAAAGGAGTAAGTACGTATTTACATCAAATACAGGGCTGAGAACCCAGAAGTTGCTGTATCCAGTCTATATGATCAGCAAGGTAAGAGCCCTAAAATCCTGCTTAACCGAAGCAAGGGACAAAGACACTTTTTTCTTAACCACTCAACCCTCTCTTCAAGAAAGAAAGAAAAATCCCACCTGCCTTGCTCAGGCAAAGCTCCAGCTGAAATCGGTGGGAGTGGGGCTAACAGTGCAACAAGGATAGGAACAGGGAAGCCCCCAGGACTGTAAAAAGCTGACGAGTGAGGCCCCCTAATCCCTATTCATGGTCTCTGTGCAGCTTTGTGTTCTGTTAGATGAAACAGCAGAACTTGTGGGAGATAGGTGGCACCGCAGGAGGCGGCTGTGGGAAGTGGGGGGCATTTATTTCTAGGTACTTCTGGAGCAAATTCTAATTGTGGGTGCACTTTTTAAAAAGAGAAAATTCAAACTAACGTCCTCATTTCTCATCGGGTTATTGCTGACGTGTTGTCAGCACTGGAAGTGACCCATTGCTTTTGCCTGACCCGCAGAGCTGGGAATGGGCACGTGGCCTCAGAATGAATCCGAGAGCCTCAGGATTTGGAAGGAGCAGAGTGTCAGCGTGCCTCCCTGCTTGCAGGCTGTATGCCTCTGCTCCACCTTGGCTTTTCAAATCCATCGGGGGAAGGTACACCAGGAGCAGTAACGTTAGCGATGAGGTAGGTGATGGGCTTCTGTGGTGACAGCTCCTAGAAGACCATCCGGAAGCCAAAAGGCGCTTACACGCATCGGTCTGGCATGCCAGCTTTCACCTTGGGCTTCCCCTTTGCAGGCCTAGAGAGAAAAGGTTTCAGTTTACTTTGATGAGAAAGGGGTCACAGGGCAATTAAAGTGCGGCTGCTGATCTGCTCGTTCAGCCCTGGTCTGCAGCCAGGGACCCCCACAGGCAGGCTGCAGTGTTCCTAAACCCTCTCTGCGCTAGTGCAGGACCTGCCGGCTTGTCAGCTGGTGACAGCCAAGAGAAGGACTTTCAGACGAGCTGCTAACCAGCAGTTGCACTAATTTAGAAAAGAAAGGGTGAGGTCCCTTTCAAAATGTACCTCTGTCTTCTGCACCCTCCCGTCCCCTCAGCAAGCCTTGCTCCGTGCTCAGACTGAAGAAAGATGAGCTCAGGGATTTTTTTGGGGGGCTTGGAGAAACCAGTTAATTCTTAAGGAGTTTTTTGTGTCGCAAACCAGTCTCCTGCTGAGGAATCTAAACGGAAGGCGGCTTTGTAGAACGATAGAGCTCCCAGAATGATAGAGGTTACTGGTTTCCAGCAGCTAATAGTTTTATGCTGATTTAATGAGTTGGAGATTTGGCACCCGTTTGCACTGAAGATTAATTTGTGGTGGAAAATGAATCCTTCAGCTGCCAGCAAGAATCTCAGGCCAGATCCCGAGGTGCTTTTTAATTGAGTGAATTGCACTATTAACTTCCAAAGAGCTTCATTTCAATAAGCGGGAACAGCTCGGAGCAGTGGGAATTTCCTCTCTAAATAAAAGCTTAAATGTGCTACAATTGCTCAAACCAGAGCTTTGTCATGTTAGGGCTGCCTAAGGAAAGTTCTCCTTGATGAGGTGGTTTCCCTGCGGCACTTGGAACCCGACCGCTCTGTCAGTGTAAATAAAATTGAAGAGCTCTGCAGTGTGGGAGTTGTTTTTCCCATTAGGGACAGAACATCTTCTCACAGGGCTGGCAGTGGGGATTGAGATAAGTGAAGAATGCAGGCTGCAGGAGGAGCCCTGCATTATCATCTAGCCCTTGGACAGCCAGGGAACAATCAAAGGAGCTGGATTTAATAAACATCCATCGTAAAAATGACAAGCTGTTCCCTTCTCCAGACAGGTAAAAGAAAACACAGGTCTGCGGGTGCAGCTGGATTCTGATCCCACCAGAAGATGGTGCCTGCAGGGCTGAGGGCATTGCCACTCAGAGCCTCTTCCCTTAAAAGCTGGTATTATGCCAGAAATGATTTCTGATGTGTTCTGCCCTTAAAAACCCCTAAAATTGTAGGGTCCATGTTAATGTGAGGGGAGGGAGGTCTTTTCTGAGTGATTTGGACAACTGGAAAAGAACTATTAACTTTTTAACTGTGAAACCCACAGCAAGGAATTGGAATGCATCTAGTTTGAAGGATGCTTGATTTGCAAAGGAAAAGGTGCCAGGAGTGTGGCCGTACTGTTGACCAGCCTTGAAACACTGCACAGGGGCTTTTCTGTGGAGCGGCTGAGGTGAAGAAACCTCAGGGAGGAGCGTTTGCAGAAGCAAAGCGCACGTTACTTGCAGGCAAAAGGATTTCTTCCTCTGAGCTGGCAAACTGCAGCTCTTGCTCTGACAGAGTTTTCCTGGTGACTCAGAGTGGTGGGTGGATTGGGGGGGCGGGAGGGAATGCATCAAAAAAGGATTCCAGTCTGCCTTAGGAAACAGGGCAACTCTAAAGCTACAACCTGTCTGCGCTACCGGTCCTCAGGAAAGGCACCAAGGGCTGCGTCAGCCTCTCTGCTCGTCTCTCCTTGCTGGGGAGTCGGAGGCATAAAGCCAGGCTGGTATTGCTCCAAAATGGTGCGGAGGGGGTTTGGGATGCAGTCATTTACATCTGGTGCATCGGCACGAGCTGCAGGTACAGAGATGAAATCAAACGGACTGTTTGGGGAAGGGGTCACCACCATCACCCCCAGTCTGGAGTGGGAGTGCTGCACTGGGAGCACACCAGTGCAATGTTAGTTTAAGCTTGAGGTTCTGTGTGAAGTCTTTATGTGCCTTTCTGTTCAGGGCTTACTTCAATGCTGACAAAAGACACACAAGAAAATCTTCTGTCTCTTTTGTGCCCTTAATTCATCACCCAGTCCCCTCCCATCCACCGCATCTCAGATGAAGATATTTTTTATGTTGGTTTTTTGGCACCTGCTGCTTTATTGCTGGAGTGTGAGAGTTTAAAAGCCTCAACACCTGTCACTAACCTTCTACACCTGCATCTTCGTCTTCTGGTTTCTAAAATGAAAAAGAAAATGTTTTAGTTCCGAGGCACCCAGTGAAGTGAAGAAAGGCTGCAGTGGGCAGGGCGGGCATCCCCTAGCAGCTCACCCTCTGCGAGACTGGCGAGGGATAAGCCTGGCTTATATTTGTGGAGAGTCATAGCAGGGAGCGGTGCTGCAGCTCACATTAAATTGATTTAACTGCATTTCCACTTGCTAAGGGCAGTTTAAAGACATTTGAAACTTCAAATTTCACCACCCAGAGATTTTGCTTTACTGCTTTAACCGTAGCAGCCCCTGAACTTGGCTAATTAAGTTGCTTGTTTGGTTACTGTTCAAGCTGCTAATGGGACTCTCGATACTTGAATTTGCAGAGTGATTTTACCCCCAGTTTAAGGAGAATAGAGCAAATACAGTTTATGGGGGTCCTTTTCTCTGTTGATGATCTATTTTTCTTTGTTGTGGTCTAGAAATTGATAAATTAATTGGTATTAATAATTGATCATTGTAGCCTAGCGATGAGGGAAATGAGGACACTGATTTGTTTTCTAGGAACAGTCCTTCTCTTGGGTTGCCTGTGATCTGGTTATCAGATGTCTGTGTGAAGGGGACAACGAGAAGGTCTGTTCTCTTGTAGGATGGGGCTGCAGTTTGGGTCTTGGGGGGGTTAGGTATGAGACTCACGTTGGCACAGCACGATGGTGACTGCTAGTGCGATGAGGAGCAGGAGGCAGGCACCTGTCAAAGGAACCCAGATGAAGATATCACAGAAGAATTTAATCTCCTTTATCTTGCTGGTCTCTGCAGGAATAGAGAAGAGGAAAGGTCCACTCAGTGCTCACAGTCAGTGTTCTGGCCAGGTCTGGTGGAGTCAATGTTCCTGTCTGGTCTTGAGGGGAGGACAGACACATAACCAGAAGTCATCTTGTGTTCCCTGCCAAGGCTAAAATTAGCCCCCCGGGCTCTACCCACTACCTCTTCCCAGTGTGTCCAGCCATGAGACATGCCTGTGCTTTTTACATCATCCCTAGCTTTTCCTACGTGGGGTGAAGCGCTGGAGTTTAATCCATCCAGCTGTACATACTCAATTACCCAACTTTGGTAAAGCTCTAAGAATTTTCACTCTTCCCCCCATCCCAAATGGCCTGCAGACTTCCCTTTGGCAGCAGTGGACCAGAACTCTTCCCCCCTCCCTCCTTGCAGCTGGGCTACCTTCATCCAAGGGCTGTAGGCAGGGCTCCCTCTCAGTGATGCCAGTCAGGGTGGTGGGTACCAGGGTGGTGGGTGCAGCTGTGGTGGTGACTGGAAGTGAAAAAGGATTAATTCAGCTTATGGGGAAATACAATAAAATCTCTCTGTCCTGCCCTTCTGCTCTCCCACCCCTGCCAGGGCACTGCTGCTCCTGTAGCTGCTGTAGGGGACAGGTTCAGTAGGACTTAGCAGAGCCCATTTTGGATGGGGACCCCCCTGGGGAGAGTCTTCCAAGACCCAATAAGGAGCTGCAGGCACCTTATTTCTTGCTTTCTGCCACCATCCTCAGAAAGCCTCAGCACCCTGAGGTTGGTAGGACTTTTGGGATCTATGGGAGGTGAGGAAGGAGGTGGTGGTGGACTTTGCTTTGTTCTTATTCCTTCAGACCGTAAATGGGATGAAGAAGTGGGGATGGGGATGGAAGTAGTGCTGGATCTGCCCGATCGCCTTTGCCTTTGGGCAGGAGCAGTGCCACAAGAAGAGATGGCAAACGGAACCTCTGGCAGGAGGACTGATGCGTTGGTCACAAGATGCCTGGGGCAAATGAGCAAGGAAAATGTTTTTTGTGGGAGAGATGATGGACTAAGAAAGATGGGGTAGGAGTTGCTGGGCACTGAGGCAGGGCTAAGCGAGCTTGAGGAGAGGAGTTACTGACCTGGGAAAAAGACAGGTAGGTGACGGCTGAAGTACAGTGCTTGGTCCTTTAATATGAGGCAGACATAGTTCCCCTCATCCTGTTGCTTGAAAGACTTCACTACCAACGAGTAGAACGATCCGTGTTTTTTCACCTCAAAGTGTGTGGATGTCTTCATATTCCCCCCAAATTTGGGTTGGGACAGGTAAGAAATGAAGGCGATGAAGTGAAGGTTCCCAGCCTTGTCCTGGCGAATCCAGAATACACCGCTGTCCTCTACGGGGCTCTTACACTCCAGCTGAAGCCGCTGTCCCACCTGGAGGGGCCTGGTGCTGCTGGAATGAAACTGGAGATACACCTCCGACCTGTGCCCATGGATCCTACTGCAGCCTATGGGAGAGAAATCCTCATGGGAACTGCTCAGGAGGAGCCTGGTCCCCTCTGGGCAAACATTGCTCTTTGTCCATGGGCTGAGGTGAAATGGTGGATGTTCTGAAGGTTTTCTGTGAGTCTTTGCTGGGATTGTGTGTGGAGGGTGCTCAGCAATCGGCCAGCCAGTCTTTAGAGATGAGTGCTGCCCTCCAGAAAAGCCTTTCAGCTGCTTTCTCTGGGATGTCACCCCTTCCCAGCTTATCTAAGGAGACTCCCTGAAAACACAGACTGCCCCTTTTGCCCCTTGCCCCTCTCCTCCAGAACCTCTTCTCTGGCCAGGCTCCCTTCACAGTGCTTGTGATCCTGCAGCCACCCCTCTGGCTGCTCTATGCTGGCTGAGGTGATGCCACCTTGACCATCCCAATTACTGAGCAAACCTCTCAGTCAGCCTTTGCAATTTGCTTTTCAATTGCCCTTCAACTGTTTAGCCCAATTTCTTGGATTCAGTAGAAGGGATTTTCTTGCCCATCCCGGTGAAGGTGATGCACAACCCTCTATCTGTACTCACAGAGCCCCAGGCTGAGCAGAAGGAGTGGCATAGGAGATCCATCCATCTTCTCCTAGGGGTGCCCGTCCTTGGAGGTGGTGCAGTGGAGCGGTGGTGATCTTTCTCACTTCACTTAGGAGGCTGCATCACTTTTGGAGAGGATGTGATGTCATCAGGACCCTCTTGAGTAGAGAGATAGCGCTCAGCATCTGCAGCAAAATGAGGGGAAAACCAAAGGTTTTTGAAAATGTTCGGTTCTGATCCAGAACTGGGGCACGTTGGGTTGAAGGTTGGACTTGAGAATCTTAGAGGTCGTTTCCAACCTTAATGATTCTGTGATTCTATTCATCGTTATCAGTTGGTAACGGTGCCTCAGGGATTCTGCCTCAATGACTTACTGAGAGATTCAGGCTGATGATGCTCATGCCTGAGGTAGGATCAGTGACTGCAACCTGCTGTCTCTCAGCTGTCTGGAGCTCCAGAGCAGTTCCAGCTCTGCAGAAGTCCTGGGCAACCCCTGTGCTTTGGCTGCAGGCCCCAGGTTGTGTTTCTTGTCAGGGTTTCTGCTGCCTTCACTTGCACGCACTCATGGGGTCTCATGTGGATGGCGGAGCACGCCGGGTTCTATTGCTCAGGAAGCGAGGCAAGGGTGGTTCATGGCAAACACCCGTACGTGTGATTTATCTCCAAGCCAACACGTTGCTGACGTGTGGCCAAGTTCTGCAGGCGCTCCGTGGTTCCATTTGCCACTCTGCTTTGCGACTGCTCTGTGATCTGAAACCCACCAAGCGAGCCCTGTGCCCCGGGGGTATGCGTCTCTGTTTTTTAACATCTTGTGGTTGTCTTCTCCAACCGCAGGGGCTTCCGCCCTGCCAGAGCACCCCTCTCACGCTGCAGAAGCGAGGGCCCTTGCGGCTGCCTACAGGTGACCACTTGCGCAGGGTATGGGCGATACTTCCTGGAGCTTTGCGTGTACCACGGCAATAGTTTCAGCAGCAGCGGGCTGGAGAGCTCTTTATTTCTTTGGTTGCCACTTCCTGGCTTTCCTGATGGTTCTTTTTCTGCGCAAGGGGCTTTTCCTTCACTCCTTTGCAGAGCAAACCCCTCTTTCCTGGGTGTGTCAGGAACCAGGTGCTGCTGGCCTCGATGCCTTTATTGTGATGGCTGCTACCTAAGGATGAGTTATGGAAAATGTTTCAGGTGCTGCACTGGTCTCACTGGCCACCACCGGTGTGTTGGTGGGTGAGTGAGGAGAGCTGCTGTGAGGCCTTCTGAGATCACATCAAGTAAATGCGAACGTTAGACTTGAGATAAATGTTTCTTAGGCAGTGTCTCTTAGCACTTCAACCATCTCCAGATGAGAATC
The DNA here is from genome assembly GCA_028565055.1 of Phoeniculus purpureus. Classification (NCBI taxonomy): domain Eukaryota; kingdom Metazoa; phylum Chordata; class Aves; order Bucerotiformes; family Phoeniculidae; genus Phoeniculus; species Phoeniculus purpureus. The sequence goes on from JAOXOE010033388.1 coordinate 9,987, forward strand.
ACAGAATCACAGAATCATTAGGGATTGGAAGGGACCTCGAAAGATCATCTGGTCCAATCCCCCTGCCACAGCAGCATCACCCAGACCAAGTCACACAGGAACACATCCATGTGAGTTTTAAATGTCTCCAGAGAAGGAGACTCCACAACCCCTGGGCAGCCCTTCCAGTGCTCTGTCACCCTCACTTCAAGAAGTTCCTTCTCATATTTATGTGGAACCTCCTATGTTCCAGCTTACACCCATTGCCCCTTGTCCTATCATTAGA
>JAOXOE010033389.1:0-10249 GCA_028565055.1 Phoeniculus purpureus
AGTGATAGGACAAGGGGCAATGGGTGTGAGGTGGAACAGAGGAGGTTCCACATCAATATGAGAAGGACCTTCTTCCCAGTGAGGGTGACAGAGCTCTGGAAGGGGCTGCCCAGGGGTGTTGTGGAGTCTCCTTCTCCGGAGACACTAAAAACCCTCCTGGCCATGTTCCTGTGTGGGGATCCTGCTGTGGTGGGGGGATTGGACTGGATGATCTTTTCAGGTCCCTTCCAGTCCCTAATGATTCTGTGGTTATGAACCCCTGTCTGATAGAACTGCCCTGTCTTGCCTGTGCTCCTTAAAGGATGTCCTGGTTCCACCTCAGAGTGGCTTCTGACATCCAAAACCATTTAAAGCTTCAGACACTACTGCTTGGAGCTGGGCACCAGCTGTACAAAACCAGGTCCTGGTCTCGGCACCTCTCACTTCTGCAACTGAGCACCCTGCAGAAACAACCTGATTTACATCTATGGCTTTAGATATTCAAAAAGTCCTGAAAGCGGGTAATTACTCTTGAGCTTGGCCCCAACTGGAGATAAGGTCCAGTAAACACTGAGTGGTGGCAGGCTGGGTTAGATTAAACATCACATTAGCTGTAAAATGTGTACTTTACCAAAATAATCGTGGAGATGCACCGTCTTGGCTTTTATTATCAATCCTTCTTCCACGAGCTCCCTGTACAGAGAATCGATGGTCCTACGGACAAGAGACATCAGTCAGAAATTCTCAGGTGCTGTAAGAAAAAGCTCAGACCTTCAATAACTGAATGAGCTTGAGAGTTATTGATGTTCCCTCAGCTTTATAAATGCATTGTGTAGCTCAGGGGTAAAGGCGGTTAGTGCCATTGATATGAAATCGATAACTACCTCTCGCCGTGCTATGGCCAAGGAGATCTCTCATTCCCTCACACACCGCATGGCTGCCTCTCACACCGACTCCGTTACCCATTTGCAGGTGATGCAAGATCAGTTATGACTTGTGTAATAGACTCATTCATTAATATCAATTACTGGGGAATTATTTCTAAATTATAGAGTAACAGCAACCCTAACACTACGGTACCTAGTCACTTAGCTCTCCAATTAGGAGTAATTCATTAATTCTTCATGGAATTCATTCTGTTTGCAACAGACAACCTCATCAGCAACACACTGGCAATGACTGATCGGAACAGCCAGAGGTCCACCCAATGCAGTGGTAGGGTTGTGCTGGCCGAGGCAGGATGGGAGGGGAAAGCACGTAGTGGAACTGTTTCTTCCTATCGCCATTAGTGGCAGGATATAGCTCCAAGAAATTGAAGGTGTAGGACATCTGTATCATAGAGCATTAGGGATTGGAAGGGACCTCAAAAGGTCATCTAGTCTGGGTCGGGCTGCCCAGGGTGAGGTGTGGAGTCTCCTTCTCTGGAGATGTTTTAAAACCTGCCTGGCCATGTTCCTGTGTGACTGGATCTAGGGGATCCTGCTGTGGTGGGGAGATTGGGCTGGGTGATCTTCCAAGGTCTCTTCCAATCCCTGATGTTCCGTGATGCCAGGCTCTGCTCAGTGGTGTCCACTGATAGCAGATGACCCTGCTCTGGTAAGGGGATTGGACTAGGATGATATTTCACAGTCCCTTCCAATCCCTTATGTTCTCTGATTCTGTGAATGGGTGCAAGCTGGAGCAGAAGAGCTTCTAGACAAACATAATAAAAAGCCTTTTTCTTTTTTTACTGTGAGGATGATGAAGCCCTGGCACAGGCTGCCCAGAGAGATGGTGGAGTCTCCTGTTCTGGAGACATTTAAAACCCACCTGGATGCAGCCCTGTGTGATCTGCTGTAGGTGATCCTGCTCTGGCAGAGGGGTTAGACTAGATCTTTTGAGGTCCCTTCCAACCCCTAACTTTCTGATTCTGCAAGCATGACTCTTGCTTTCCTGTCTTCCTTCCTTGTACTTAATGCTGCAGTCTGAGTTCTGAGTCTCCTCCAAGGCAGTGTGATGTGATCAGCCCTTTGGCTAAAGCCCCCTGTGCCCCTTCCATCATGCCAAACCAGGGCTGAACCCGAGCTGCTCCTGGTTAGCTCTGAACTGCTCAGCAGGGAAAAGCAAAGCAAGGAGCCAAATACCACATCAACTCTGATTAACAGCCAGCTGCTGAAGAGCTCGTGTTCTCCAACAGCCGCACGCTGTGCCGAGTTTGTATGCAAAGAAGCAGGTATGTGCACGAGGAGCTTTAAAAGCACGGAATATACGCGTCCTTGTTAGGCTCTGGCTCTGGTCTCGCAGGAGAGGTTCTGCTCTGTTACAATCCATGTCACATTCAGTTTAAATATTTGCTTGGAGAGGTGGTTTTGTTTTAAGGCAGGTGGAGAGATCACTACGCTGGCTGCAGTGTGAGAACCTGAATGATCTAGTCCAGGTCTTGCTGTGCATGTCTCTGCACAAATGGATTTGTGGGGTGAATCCCATGTGCTTCCTCCTGCAGTGATTGAGTGTTCATGCTGGTCTCCAGCCCTGCTCTCTCAGGAGCTGCTGGTCTGACTGGTGATACCCCTGTGTGCACGTCTGTCTTGTGTGTACGGGTTAAAATCGGACGGATTATCAGCGAGCGCACTGCGAGCACGCTGGTAATGCAGCGGCAAGGGAGGAAATCCTCTCAATAAAACATGTGTTCCAAAGACCAAGGGTCCACAACAAAATTGCTGGGTCTGCTGGAACCCTTACTGATTGATAAGACTGATTTATGACATGCAGGTTCTGCCTCAGACATGAAGGGTGATTTATAGAGCACAGGGGCTTGTCTGCAGCCTCCCTTACTGGGATGGAAAGCCTGACAGTCACCAAAAGTGCCAGGCGCCTCTGCACCTGCAGAGACAACAGGATAGAGGTAAAAGGGGCCAATAGCCTGCCTAAAGGTTGCACTGGGTGTAGCTTTGCATACTGGAATTAACCTGACCAAGGTTAGTGTAGACTGGCCCTAATGGGGTGGGCTGCAGAATCACAGAACTTCAGGAACTGGAAGAGACCTTGAAAGATCATCCAGTCAAATCCCCCTGCCACAGCAGGATCCTCTAGACCAAGTCACACAGGAACATACCCAGGTGGGTTTGAAACGCCTCCAGAGAAGGAGACTCTGCAGCCCCCTCCAGGGCTCTGTCACTCTCACCATGAAGAAGGTCTTTCTCACATTGATGTGGAACCTCCTCTGTTCCAGCTCCCACCCACTGCCCCTTGTCCTATCATTAGATGCCCCTGAGCAGAGCCTGGCTCCATCCTCCTGACACCCACCCTTCACATATTTAACAATATTAATGAGGTCACCCCCCAGTCTCCTTTTCTCCAAGCTCAACAGACCCAGCTCCCTCAGCCTTTCCTCATAGGGCAAGTGTTCTATTTCCTTCATCATCCTCGTTGCTCTGTGCTGGATTTAGTTTGCATGCGGTGTTAAGGAGAAACAAGGTCTGGATGGAGCCAGGCTCTGCTCAGTATCTGACTCACTGTCTTGAGTCTCGGGTAACCAAGTCATCTCTTTACCTGTCAGGAGTTAGATCCTTTTCCAGCTCAGTTATCCCTTTCCTCACAGTTGTCTTCACCTGAGGATCACAAAAATAGGCGGCAATTAGTGACTGTACTACAGATACATTTTTTAATGTGCTGAAGCAAAATGAGGGCTGGGAGAGAGCAGCTTTGACAGCCTTTGGATGTGACCTTTGTTACTGAAGGAATTGAAAAAGCAAAGTTATGTCCTTGAATGCCCCAAGGATAAGGAAGTTTAGATCTAAGGAAGAAATCCTTTACACTGAAGGTGGTAAGACCCTGGCCCAGGTTGCCCATGCAGGTGGCAGATGTCCCATCTCTGGAAACATTCCAGATTAGGTTAGACCTTGGAGCTCTAGTGGAAAAAGTCCCTGCTCACTGTAAAGGTGTTGTACCAGATGACCTTTGGAGGTCCCTACCAAACCATTCAGTGATGCCACGGTTTACAGGTGCCTTGTTAAGGTACAGCACAGGGTGAAGGACTCCTGGGCTGTGGAGCTACACCCAATCTACAAGTTTCATGCAGATCTGGTGGCAGGTAATCTTGCACTGGACTTAGCATGAAGGAATCTGCCGGCTGCTGCTGTTTTAGAGAATACTCTCTACTCTCTATACCTGATCTGCAACTCTATTTGGGTGTCCAAGAGCACCACAGCCCAGCGATCAGTCCCACTCCTTCCAGTGGAGGTTGCTTGCAAAAGAACCTCAGGGTAATTTGTTATGAGCAAGAACCCTTTTCTCCTTCCTTCTTGGAGCATAACTCTGTGCTGAGTGGTGTGGCCCTTACCCAAGAGGAGAGCAGGAGGGAAAAGAGTGTGGGGTCCTTGTATCTACTCCACAGACATTGAGGTAAAACATAAGCAGCTTCCTTTGGGGGTCACACAGGCTGCTTAAAGCTAGACCAGGGCCCAAACCCAACCATCCTGAGTATCTGTCCAACATCTTAACTGTTAGATGGCCTCCTCTTTCCTAAAGCTTCGCTGAAGAAGCATGAAGAGGTTGGAAAAAACACGACCTGCTCTTCTCCTAATGTTTTCCCCACAATTTCACTATGGGAAGATTAGGACTTGTGTGACTTTATTGTGACTCTGCTCCCATTTAAAACATAAGTAAGAAAGATGTGGAGCTGGGGCTCTTGAGCCTGGAGGAAGAGGAGACTGAGGGGTGACTTCATTCATGTTGATGGATATGTAAAGGGTGGGTGTCAGGAGGATGGAGCCAGGCTCTGCTCAGGGGCATCTACTGACAGGACAAGGGGCAGTGGGTGTGAGGTTACACATCAATGTGAGAAGGACCTTCTTCCTGGTGAGGGTGCCAGAGCCCTAGCAGGGGCTGCCCAGGGGGGTTGTGGAGTCTCCTTCTCTGGAGACATTCAAAACCCACCTGAATGTGTTCCTGTGTGACAGGATCTAGGGGACCCTGCTGTGGCATGGGGATTGGAGTGGCTGATCTTTGGAGGTCCCTTCCTAGTGTTCTGTGATCCTGTGAATCAGTCATGTCAAGGCCCTCTATTAATTACAGCTCACAAGACATGAATGTGGTTAATTAGCAGTGGAGAGGGCATTGTTAGCCTGTGTCAGTGCCCCACCACTGGGGTCCATCCTTAAGGTCTGCAAAGCGCTTTAGATTTACTTCACTTGAGCTATTTGCACAGCGACTGTTGTGCACTGTGGGGTTTCTTCACCAGCTTAAACTTAAGCTCTTGCTTAAATGATGGGTTGATCCAGACAGCTTACCCTTTCCAGAGGTTGATGCTTGCTTTCCTGGGAATACAGTCATTCATTTCACTTCTTAAATCACAGAATCAAGAGTGACTACTCCCGCGGAGCTCCAGAGGCTGTGGCGTCGAGTTAAATCCTATCGGGTTATCTGGCAAATGTAAAGTTTCTTTTCTAGACTGGATCAGCAGAGCTTGGAGCTGCTTCACCTGTAAGATTTCATGGGCAGTCACTACGTAAATAACCTGTGGTTATGGTTCAATCACCAAGATCATCTAGATGAAGATGTAAATTGAACCCAAAAGTCTGTGGCTAAGCTTACGTGGGAAAGAGGTGACGTTGTCACTTGTAGGACGAGAACAATGCAAACAACTCTCAGCACAGAACTGCACCTCGGGTTTCTTTGCTTGGCAGCAGACACTCGTTAGAGCCGGTGGGGTTTGGATTTAAAGGAATGGAACGGCAAGAGCAAAGCATGTGCCATGCTGGTTTAACCACTGAGCAAACATTGAGGCTGTTGGGTTGTTTCTGGTGCTCCTGCAGCAGTTTGCCTCTTTAACCTTTCTTCCAAGAGGCCAGCAACTGCCTGTCGTGGGCTCTGACTGGGAGGAAAAGCTCATTTCTACCTATGCGGAGACACTAAACACACGCTGAATTTATTGGCCAACTGGTATCGTGTCCTCGAGGCAGCTTCACCAATAAAAGTAACTGGAGAGCAAAATCAAAATGAACTGTGCAGGGGGAAAATGTGTTTTCCTAATTAACATCAGAGTTTATGGGAAATCTGGCGAACGCTGAGCTGCGATAAGGGGAGATACGAATCGGAGGTGATGGCTTCCTTCCAAACATCTTACTGGGAACGGCTTTTACTTAGAAATTGATGAAGTTTAATGAATGGGAACATGCTCGTCGCTGATAATGGGAATCTCCTTGTTCCTATCTCTGAAATGTCAGTCTGGCTCCTGTGTAGCCGTCCGTTTACTCGTTTATTTTTGCTTTGATAAGTCACGTGTGCCAAACGGCATCAGCTATTAGCTGGCAGATGACAGGAGACTGTCTCCCGTGCTCAGTGGGGTATCTCGTCTGACTGTGTGGGCTCAACAGAATGCTTTGTGTAGCTCAGCGGTCGCTACAGGCGGACACAGACCTGATTTCAGAGCAGAGTGTTTCTGGCACCAGGAGGAGAGGGTAGCCAAAATGCCTCGTAGAGGGAACCATTCCACGCAGGGAACTGCAGGAGCTGGGACACGCTCAGGCTGTGACTGTCCAAGTCCTCCTGCTGTCGGTGGTCTGCAGCTACTGTCATCGAGCATGTGGGAAAGCGATGAGAGGAAGGTACTCCTGTGGTTTAAAGGAGATGGTAGCACACATGCAGGGGTCTATGAAGTGCTTGGATTCCTTGGCTCGTGTGTGGTGCTTGGGTGGGAGGCTGAGCAAACGCGGATTTGCGCTGTGTGTGCATCTGGTCTGGGCTCAGCAGCCTGGGTTTGGGCTGTATCTGCCAAGACAGAGCACAGCTTCAGATAGTTGTACTGCATAAGGTCCTGAGACAAAGATGTTCCCACTGATTATTAAGCTCTTGCTAAACAAGGGGCTCTGATCTGTAATCTGTTGGATTTAGCTGCAGCATCTAGAGGGTTTACAGCCCCTACAACTGGCTGAGAGCTCCTGGTATAAATCTCCAGCTGCTGCAGTAAACCTGGCAGGAATTGTGAACTGCTGTCCTCAAACCCAGACCCAACCCACCCTGTCTTCAGGCTTATTCACTATAACTTTGCTCTTATCGGCTCTTCTAGACGCTGACGTCAGTGTTCTTGTCGTAACCACTCTTGTAGTGAACCTGTTGTGATGGTCCTGGCTTCTGCTTGGCTGCATCAACAAGGTACATTCAAAGCTGCCTTGAGATGCCATCAAGTCTCATATCAGAAGCAGCTTTGACACACATAGGTTCTCATGTTTCCTCTTCCTCTGAATTTGGGCCATGCCTTTGTGTCGGCGTGGGTGTGCGCGCTTGCAAATGGTTGCTTTACCTGTAGTTGGATGGAAATGCATCCTTGGGGGAGAGGAGCAGGAAGAGCAGCACAATGGGCTTGACAGAAAGCCCTCTGATAAGCACTTACAGGGCTGTGGCTGTAGAGAGCTGATGTGTCTGCCCCTCTGTTGGGCAGAAGGCCAGTCTCAGAAAGGTAGGTTTAGTGGTTTACTGCAGATTCCCAAGAGAAACTCTCAAAGCTCTCTGGCTACTGAGGTTGGGTACGTGGCATCTGTCAAGCAGAAATACTTGTAAACCTTGTGCTGAGCTGTCCAAATTAGAATCTTGGGCTGTCAGCTGAAAGGGCTGGTCTCAGAATAATTACTGTGTCACTAGACAGTTGGTGCTGGCACAAGGATGCCACCAACTTCCTAGAAATCAAGTAGCTTGCCAAATGCCAGCCCTTTCTCCCGCGTCTCAGGTGCTGTGTAACCGGCTTCCTTGTGTTAGGTTGAGGACTTAGTCCTTGTGACACCTCTTAGCCATCTCATCGATGCCATATCCTTCACCAGGATGTAATTTCCTTTCAAATCTTTCTTCAGTCTGTTTCTGTTCTGATGCTTCCAGTCCCAGCTTGCTGATCTGTGGCCAGGCAGATGACAAGCTGCCACTGCACACAGTGAAGACAAATGTAATTTGCAGCCCAGCTGAACCACATTCCTTTGTTTCTGTTGTGTCCTCATCTCCTCTGCTGTGACAGACTGCAGCTCAGGAGCCCTCTGGAGCAGTCAGAACCCAGCACAGTGTGTCGCCTGAGCTCTAGACCCTATGGATGCTGGATCATAAACATCAAGGATGTCCCAGTCTATGGGATAAGCTGCTTCCAGTGTGGGCAGGGGAGCAGGATCTGTGCAGAGTGTGGCTTGTTGTGTACCAGGTGTGATCTGATTAGTTTGTTGGGTGTTTCCAGATAAGCATACTGGTCTGGAGACCCATTTGTAATGAGAAGAGCAATTTGTTTTCCCTGCTAAGATAATTCTTTCATGTAAGTGCAAAAAGGGGCTTTTTATCTTCAGAGCAATTCTTGACAGGGCTGAGTTTTCAGCCTTTACATTAAGTGGTGTCTGAAGAGTTGGGAGTCAGTGATCATGTTCAGTCCAGGAAGAACAGTGCCTGGAAACAAAGGAGCAGCCTACTGGTATGCCTGGAGCTGTTAAATTTTGTTTATCTAAGATGTGAGGCAGCCAAAACACTGACTGGAAGGGAGCTATTAGCTTCAGTTAGGTTCCAAGTGAGATTCCAGAGTGTCTTTGCTGACTTCTCCACTAAGGTAACTTAAGTCTGCCTGGCCCATAGAAACTGATTTTAATATGGCCTTGACAGATACTTCTAGGGTGGCAAACTGCTTAACCTGCAGGGTGCTTGAAGAGGCAGAGGGTGTCCACCCCTGGGGCAGTGACAGCTCCCTGACAATAAATAAAGCTCTAGTTCTACCTTGGTAGTGTCCTGCAAAGAATGTAGAAGAGACTTGGTTGGACTTTGATCTTAAAGGTCTTTTCCAAACTAAATCCCACAACATTAGGGACTGGAAGGGACCTTGAAAGATCATCCAGCCCAATCCCCCCACCACAGCAGGATCACTTAGATCCAGTCACACAGGAACAGGTCCAGGCAGGTTTGAAATGTCTCTAGAGAAGGAGACTCTACAACCCCCCTAGGCAGCCCCTTCCAGGGCTCTGGCACTCTCACCGGGAAGAAGGTCCTTCTTATATTGATGTGGAACCTCCCGTGTTCCAGCTCACACCCACTGCCCTTTGTCTGATTGTTAGATGCCCCTGAGCAGAGCCTGGCTCCATCCTCCTGACATCCACCCTTCACATATTGATCAACACTCATGGAGTCACCCTTTAGTTTCCTCTTCTCAAAGCTCGGAGCCCCAGCTCCCTCAGCCTTTCCTCAGCAGGGAGATGCTCCACTCCCTCCATCATCTCTGTGGCTCTCTGCTGGAGTCTCTCCAGCAGCTCTGTGTCCTTCTGGGACTGAGGGGCCCAGAACTAGACACAAATCCTCCCTTATAACAGAGGGGACATTCACAAGCAGCTTTGTCAAACTGGTCCAACTGTCCTAGACAGAAAAGCCTGTTTCTAAGGCTTCTAAGCATCCCAGTGCAGAAGCTACCCTGGCTGACTGTACCCCACTTGACAGGGTGCACAAAAGGGTTGGACTTCCCTGCAGAAGGCAAAATCATTCACAGAATTACCACTTTTTGGGCGGAAAAAACTGTTTTGCCTCGTGCTCCAGATGTGTTAATGGCTACAGTGAGAACCCAAACTCCGTTACTCCATGTCATTGGGGGAAAGATGTGTGTGACCTGGGATATAGGTAACACCGGCTTTCGAAGGATGAGAAGGTTTTGCTGAATAACAAATGAATAAGCTGCTTCCAAAGCTTTCCAGCTCATGATGTTGGTGTTACAGAGGCCAGATGTTTGCGGGGCAGATCTGAACTCTGTGTGCGCAGGCATGCAAGCGCTAAGAGCTATTTATGCAAATGCTAATTAGAGAAAGTCTTTGCCAGTGCTGACTGGCTGTTCCAAACAGTTTTGCATGGGGAAGATGTGTTGGGCTGCAACTGGATAACCTTCCATTCCTCATCCTTAACAGAGGTTTTTATATTCCCCACTCTGATAAGATCTTTAGGGAACTTGTGTTATTTAATTAGCTCTCCTTTTGCCTCTTCTCCCTCCCTTCATTGAGGGAGCTGGGTCTCTTGAGCTTGGAGGAAAGGCTGAGGGGTGACCTCATGAATGTTAATCAATATGTGAAGGGTGGGTGTCAGGAGGATGCAGCCAGGCTCTACTCAGGGGCATCTAGTGACAGGACAAAGGGCATTGGGTGTGAGCTGGAGCAGAGGAGGTTCCACATCAATCTGAGAAGGACCTTCTTCCTGGTGAGGGTGACAGACCCTTGGGAAGGGGCTGCCCAGGGGGGTTGTGGAGTCTCCTTCTCTGGAGATGTTTAAAACCTGCCTGGCCATGTTCCTGTGT
>JAOXOE010033390.1:0-10248 GCA_028565055.1 Phoeniculus purpureus
CACAGGAACTCGTCCAGGTGGGTCTTGAATATCTCCAGTGAAGGAGACTCCACAACCACCCTGGGCAGCCTGTTCCATCTAAGAAGAGGATCTGTTCTGGGGGAAATAAAAATTGCAACTTTTAAAATAGGGAAAACAAATGGACAAATGAATAGGATTGGGGTTTGTGCACAACCTCTTCCCTTACCCACTAGCACCTTGCTGCTAGGCAACTTCTTTGAAAGAGTGGCAATAAACTCTTCTCTGTACCCTTTGGATCCTAGGAAAGTTATTTTCATCTCCTTCAAAGCCTGGCTGGCTTCTCACAGTACAAGGCTACAAGCCTTGGGCTCGCTGTCTCTTTGCCAGGTTTGCCCTGCATTCTCCCCATCACATTGGTCCAAATGTGTCCCTGATCATTCGGCCTGATCAGGAGGAACCACCTCCCCTTTCCCCAAGTCCCACATCACCCAGCCACTCTTTTAAGGGAAGACAGGTGTAAATGAGAAGGTACTGCTGAAGCAAATTGCCATCCAATCCATAACCCCAGGCAGCAGTACCAGGCAGACCCAGGAACAGGGGCTTAACCACGCCACGTGCACCAAAGGGAAGACAATGTCTGTTCACTGCGGGCGGCTTTACCAGGTGTTCAGACCAGCCCCTTCACCAGCTCGTCTTCAAGCTGAGCAAGAGAACCAGAGCTGGGTAAACTCTTAAATAAAAGTAATTCTTGCTCTGTTTATGTGTGTTTGTGTTTGGTGTCTGCATGTATTTATACACATGTGAATGGGTCCAGAGATAAAACCTGTGATTTCTGTCTCACCCTGACCTGGTCAATACACCCCACAGAAAATGGAAGTGCTGCCAAAAACCAAAGGTGGACAACACAGCCACCCACGTCTCGTGAACACAAGCCATGGCACGGCAAAGCTGCTGGCCTGGATTCTTGAAGTAACTACTTCACTTACACAGGACCAGGTGCCTCCTGCTAGGATTTCGTAGCTGTGAAACTCACGTTCTCAGCCCCCGAGTCATAGCCCCAGCGTCACCACTCTCTTCTCACTACACAGAGAGACAAGGACAAAAATGAAGCAAAAAACTTGTAGGGCAGATACTGCACACAGAGTTGATGTCCATCTGAGTGCAGTCTGGTCTTTCTCACAGCTGGGAGGATTTGGTAATTCCTATAGGCAAGAGATCACTTAATGACTTCTGCTGTGTCTTGACAATCCTCCAGCGAGGGCTCTCCCTTATTGCTGGGCCTCTAGAACTACTCGGGATGAACCGCATCAGTGTGATCTCCAACGGCAAAGTCATGAAGGGAGCTATCTCAGCATCAGCTGCAGATCTAAACTGGTGCTCATGGGCCGAGGAATTGTCCAAACATGAGTTTCTTCTGTCTTTTAGAACCAGCTATGAAAGCAGAAGTCCATTGCTGACAACAAAGCCATGCCTGAAGTTGTAATGACTAGCCAGAGAAATATGTGAGTGCTCAAACCTGGTCTTAGGTCAAAAAACTCCAAGACTCTACAGACTCCAAACTTCTGACATTGACTGCTGGAGCAGAAAGCTTTCCAGCCCATATCCCCTTTCTCCTGTGGCTCTCCTTCTGCAAAGACTGAGTGAGTCCTCAGCCACCTGTCACGTTGCGCCTTACCTCCTGTACTCTTGGCATCTTGCTCTTTGCTTCCTACGTGTCACTTGTGTGTGTGCCAGCAGGTCTGGCCACCCAACATCTTCTGCTGTGAGTCATCCCTCTGAAAAATACTGCAGAAGATTCCAACTGCTTTGAGTCATTTTAAAGAGCCCTTCAACAGTTTTCAAGGTTGGTGTGAAATTTTTTAAGAGTAATGATATATTTTTTTGGTCAGTTGCTAATCTGGAAAGGTTCAAACCTGTGGCTATACACACACTGCTGAACGTTCTATTGCTGGGGTGTGTTTTAGTTATCACAAAGAACCATGAGAGAGGTTCTGATCGTGAAAGCAAAAGTCTTCAGAAGGAGAGCTGCCGAGAAGATCAAGGCATCTGGCAACGTGTGCGTTCTGGAAACAAAGTCTTTTCAGTTCTTTCAAGGGTGAATAAAGAAGAAATATTAAAGGGGAGGGAAAAACCCCACCACCACCTCTTTTAGAATAACGTTAGAGGTCATACCTCGCCCTGTATTTCAGTAATCAAATACTTTATCAAGCAAAAAAGTCATTTTAGTTTTCTATTTTAAAAGATCCCTAGCTGGACACAGTCTAATCTCTAGAGGAAGGAGTGCTAGATATGCAGGACAAGACCAGTAAGAGCTCTAGCCCAGCAGTCTTCCTCTTATCTCCACTGGTAAGAGGAAATGAATGAGTCAGCAGATCAGAGCGGGACAAACAGTGTGTGTCGCTCCAGTAGTTCTAAAACACACAAACCCGAAAACGTGTCTGAGTTACCCGGCAAACCTCTGGTCTTAGGGTTGCCCTGGAAGTCAATGGAAGGAGTTCAAGTCTGACAGCATAACAAACCCGAGTTGCGTCGTACCAGTCACCATGTCGGAAGTTTGTTCAGCAGTAACACCCAGCTCTCACATCGCAGTTTTCCATTGTTTAATAAGAAGCTGCTTTACCAAGGGGCTCAGTATTTTTACTGCTGTTAAACTGAAGTAAAAATAATGGAAAAAAAAAAAAGAAACGTTGACCTTGTTTGATAAGATCTTGCAGGAGCTGCAGGGCTTATGATCTAGACAAAAAGAAAAGACACAAGCAAGTTCCCATCTTTGCCTCTGGTTGTCTGGAATGCACTGGTCTTGCAGTAAGCAGTGAGATCGTGATGTAGTCCTTACATGTCAGCAAACTGTCAAATCCTATAGGATTAATTAACGATTGAAAAATGTGTACAAATAGTAGTGGAGAAGCAGACCCAAACCCTTCTTACAGTGCATTTCCAAATGCTGCAGAAAGTTTTAGCTGAATATTCCATACCTTAGAGGGTCAATCCCATCAGTCTGTCTGTCAAGCTGCAAATCCCACAGATTCTCACAAGGTTTCAAACACTACTTGCTTTCACACAATCTGGAATGTTCTCCCGCTACAAGTCTCTTTCAAAGTACTTTGGTATTTTCACTCTCGGTCATAGAGATATATGTGTTAATTAAAAAAGAGTTGTTCCAATTTGGATTAAGATATTGACTAAACGTCTTCAAGTCTGCTAGGAGAGTTGAATCTTTAGAACTACTTCTATTTGTTTAATTTTGCACTATTAGAATCTACATATTTCTGATGGCCTGTATGTGATAGATACCTGGAATGAACCCAAATACAGACTCCTAGCGGTTTTCCCATTCCCCCATCATAGCTAAAAATCTTTGGAGACTTTTACTAATTGACCAACTGTGACAACCTAAACATCGTAGGAGGTTCTCCCCATTCTTAATTGCATATTTTAAATGGCACTATCTACAAGAAGAAAAAAGTACAGAAGATACAAAATTAAATGAGTAGTTCCAATTGAAAAGGTGCAGAAATTTTAGCTTTCTTTGGTAGTGACTGAGAAGCTAAAATTACCCCCGAAAGTCTTCATTTTGCTGTGCACCAGTTACAGAAATGTGGTCTTAGCACTTAGAACACGTGAGCTGCTTTTTTCTGAGGAGCTCTGACATGCTACAGACGTGAGAGGAGACATCCCAGACCCTGTTGTTACATTGCCACGTCTCAAAGATGTGAAGTGAAGATGTCCTGCTATGCAAAATTCTACAAGGCAAAGACCACCAGTTATTTCAGGACAGGTCTTTCCAAGTGCATGTAGAGGAATGTGCTACATCAAAAATAAAAGCATTTATATCTCAGCTTGCATCAACGGTTTGCCCGAGATCTGGTGGTGTTCACAGTAGTATGCACTGTGATTGCATCGACTGTGTGCTTTCTAAGCACGAATTCCTGTACGGTTTTACTGGAATCATACTGAGCTGGGACATTTCCTTTCCATAATGAAAACATATAGGCCCACAAACTCCATGATGCTCAGCAGGCAAGAGAGAGGATGATGCCTCCCCTCACCCCCTACTCCTGCATTCGCTTGACTTTCGCTCTCGCTGGCAAAGTCAAATGTGGGAGCTGTGGACCTATTAAGAGATTCTGCCCAAATCCTTAGAACGAGAGTCATCAACAACATGCCTGGAGAACCATTATAGGATAGCAGCCCCTGAACGTGCCTTCACCAATAGCTAATTCTCATTCACATGAAACAAGACGAACGAAACTCTCGGCTGCTTCATTAGGGGTAGAATTACTCAGGCATGGCACGGGGCTTTGGTCCACAGTGAGCTTTCTCTAGACAAAAGGCTTGCTCTAGCAGGGTAAACAGTGACCACCTGCTATTCTCTGAGCTGCAACCAAAGCACAAGGAGTACTTTTTTATTTTAACTAGCTTGCAGCCTGAGTAGAATGACCTCATGGATATTAAGCGGCAAATTTAGACTTGTAGTGCCATCCAGAAAAGTAGCATTTAAGATTCATTTTCGTCAAGTTCAGGGCCAAGGTGAACGTTGATCTATAACGGCATGAGAATACGTGATTTCCTCGTGGGAATTAGAAAGGAGACATAATCTATAAGTGGCTTACAAAGTAGACAACAAGGTAGTCAGCTTTATCCAGAAATAAAACGCCTGGCGTTTGAGAAGAGTACTTTTGGGGAATTATGTGGAGCACAGCTAGAGCTATGCCTCGGCTGCGGAATTATTTGTCAAAGCTCATTTCCACTAATTAATTCTCTTCAATCGCTGATTTCTGTCTTTATTTATTAAATAGGCCACAAGACACGGTAAGCCACATGGCCAAGTTGTCTTCTGTTTTAAAGAAGTAACGTTTATTCAGAATTAGAATACTTGCCTCCGAATCGCAGGGAGCCATTCGGGTACTAGAAGAAATGCCTCTTCTCACTTACCCTTCTGCTGCCTTTGGAGGGATCCCCTCGAATGCAGCATCTTCTCTCTCAGATGATCTCTCTATTTACCAAACACGAAATCTCTTCACAGAAGGTGACAATTAAGCGCCTTGCCCAATTGTTTGATCGGTCAATGCTTTTCTATATATCTTCTATATACCTATATATTTTCTATATATCTATATATCTATATGATCTTTGTAAAGTGAAATTGGCAGGAAAGTTTAAGAGCATCTGTACATATTGTAAAGAAAGGAAATGTTGTTCCTGACAGGTACTACGGAAACTTTGGAACTTTAACTGTATTATGAAAATACGAAACCGGGCTGGTAGCGCCAGTTACTTTCCTTCATGTGGATCATGATTTAGGTGGAATAATTGATTTGCTAACAAGGCGAAAAGGTTAGACATGTTGATGTATTAAAAGAACACATCCCAAGTCCAGGATGCAGCACAAAGATATACACTCCTGCACAGAAATCACCATGTCCCATTTGACAAATAATAGCCACTTCTGGGGCATGGACAAAGCTACCGTCTACAAGGCACAGTGCTGCTGCGCAGAAGAAGACAACTGGGGAACCCAACTCTCCTATGAGTATGAACCTACTTTTATGCCTTTATTGTGCTGCCTCTTTGTTTTCATCTAATTAAGCTTCAGGTCCAGGTATTCACAGCCCACCACTGCTGTGGGACTCCTGGTGGGACTTCAGGTGGACAGTGTGACTTTTACCCAGGTTACTAACATTAACCACATTTTCTCTGATTCATATCAGAGAGAGAGTAAATGTAGATGTCAGGAAGCTGGACCACCTGGAAAGTGTCTGTGGCCTGCAGGGGCTCCCCAGGGCAGATAGAAAGGAATCTGGGGCCAGTCCCACCAGCTCAGCCAGGGAACAGAGAATCCTCCCTGGCCAAGAACAGGCAGAGCATTGGCTCATGGAGGCTTCCTGTGGTCCCACGTGCATTCCTGCCTACCTGAAAAAACAATGATGGATAGTAATCTGAGGAAGTTTTTCTAACCAAATCTTTAATGTGGGCTCCAGGAAGGCAGCAGATTTCTCTAAGAAGTGAGACATGTCTGCGTACTGGACCTTGTGTTCCCTTCAGAAAGGAGGCACCCATCACAACAACCTGTCTCGCCTGTGTATGGAAGCAGATGTGATACTGGTGTAGAATGTCCTAAGCCTGGTGATTCTTCCAAGCTACGAGAACTATCACCCTTGTCGATGGTACTTTCCACCTGCAGAGCCTGATGTCTATTTCACAAGGGCACCTGGGAATGGGCGGGTGGGTGTTGCTGAGGGCACCTACTGCAGCAGGCAGCAACTTGTCGCCATTAGCCCCCATCCTTCAGGCCACTATGTTCAGTCAGGTGGAGATGTGTTCACCTCCTCACTATTGTTGGGCATTGTGTTAATACACTCACAGAACCAATTACACCTCACAAAAATATGTTTATAGCCTATCACTGCGTAACCAAAGCAGAACTCACTTCTTTGTGCACGCTTCCCCACTGACATTGAATTTCATGCCGAGGAGTTAAGTTATTCTCTAGCTCTTCATGACTGAGAGATCCTTCTGCAGCTCTTATGAGTCAACTTTAAAACAGGCTGTGCCAAAAGTGTCTATGTGATGTAGAGGTTTAACATTGACTGACAACATGTTCATCCTCGTTTTGAGATCCAGACCTTGCAGCACGTACATATGTCCCAGTACTGATCTTAAGAAGATTTTGCAAATGGTACCTAACCCATCTCCATTTATCCATTCCATAAACATGTCATTTGTTTCCAACTTTCTTTGATCACCCATAAGAAAAACTAATCCATAAGAAAAATTCCTCTGTTCTCCCATGAGCTTAGTTTCCTTAAAGGAGATTCTGTCAAGTGCTTTCTGAAAACCTGCACACGTTACATCCTTTGGATCAGCCATATCCACACGCTCATTTATTCTTTGCTCAAGTATAATAAAACCACCGCCTTTGTCAAGAGCCTGTTCCTCACTGTTATATTCCTCGTTGCTTTGGTAAATGTATTCACTATCAAGCTTTTCACTGCTCTTGTTTTGTGGAAATCAGATTACTGATTCATAATTCCCAGGATCGTGAGGGGAGCTTGTCTTCAAAGTCTGATGCCATGCTTCCCATCTGTTTTCCTCTGGCAAGTAGACACACGTAAACAATAATCACAAGTGTCAATTAGCAGTTCAACGATTTTTATTGACTTTTCTTTACAATTCTAGAGACAACCCTACTAAGTTCTAATGATTTGTTTTTTCTTAAGTATATTAGCTGATTTTAAAATCCTTTCATTGACTCATCAGTCTGAAACATTTCCTCCGGCTCATTCCCTTCAAAGTACGACTGTGATATGGGAATGATTCAGTCAGCCTTTCTGCAACCACTTTACACAGATAGTCCTATTATTTAATAATCGTATCTTGAAACTAGATTAGCTTTCTTATTCTCAGAGGTTGGAATAGGAACCAGATCATTGAAGACTAGTTTCTCTAAATATTTTTAGCTTTTTTGTTGTGATTTTGGTTTTAACTTGATTTTGGTCCTTTCTCTAGCCTTCTTGACCAGGCATAACTTCCCCTTTTCTTTCTGCAACCTGTTCCACGATACACCAATATATTTGTGTTTACTTTTTCCGTGAGCTTTCTCCATCTTAATAAATAAATAAATAAATATTTTATTGTACAATCTGTTAAGTTGCACTGGTTAAAACTTCCATATTGCTTGGAAATTTAAGAGGTAGGAGAAAACTCTTTCTGTCTCACACGTGGCATTTCAATACATTCAACTTAGAATCATAGACTCATTGAGGTTGGAAAAGCCCCATGAGGACATTAAGTCTAACCATTAATCCTACTCTACCAAGTTCACCAAGAAACCAATAATTTCCCAAGAAAAAGGAGATAGAATCATAGAATCATTAGGGATTGGAAGGGACCTCGAAATGTCATCTAGCCCAATCCCCCCACCACAGCAGGATCACCTAGACCAAGTCGCACAGGAACACATCCAGGTGGTTTCAGGATTTTCACCTGAGCAGAGAACACACCATCAGCAGCTTTATTTTTTATGTCCTTAGGTACAAATGGAGCACTTTTAAACAATGCTTTAATAGATTTATGGAAATGAATTAACAGTAGGTGGCCTTAAAATATCAGTAACAAAAATCAAATGTCTGAGTTGGAATTTAAGCCACTTCTAATGTCACATGACAGTTAACTTTAAGAGGCTGGGACCTTACTCATTCCTAATTTCCTCATTCGTGTAAGCTTACTTAAATAATCAGGTTTTTACAGCTTTTGGTAGAATTTATAGCCTGATAGATCACGTGTAAAACAACTGTAGCATTAATATAACTAACAGATATAATGTGTCCTCTGATTAATAGATTCCCTATATCTCTGCCAATAGTTAGCAGGCAGCAAATAATATACTACTGTTTAATTAGCACCCACGGAGAGATTTCAGATTATTATGGTTATTATTCACATCATTTTTAGAGATGAAAACTTCAAAAGGTTGAGCAGTCTTGTTTTGTGGGAACCATGAAGTAACCTGACAGTGTCCCAGTTGGATTTGTGTTTCTTCTACTACTTCTTCTGTCTTATATGTCTCTCAGGGGAGATTGTTCTTGTCCACAAAGATTGTCTACTCTGCCTTTGAGCGCTAGGTATGTCCTTTTAAGCTGTGTCTTTTGATGGAACTCAACATTCAATAAACATCTTAGACAGCTCATGAAGACACTCCCAATCCCTTCCTACCCTCTTGTGAAGCATCTCTTTCAACCTAAACCATGCACTCCTTCAGAGAAACCCCACTGAGCTGCTCATTCTCACACCACCAGGCTGTCCGCACAACAGCAACGGATGTTGCAACGTCTGCACCGTAACAACGAACCTGTAGATTTTTTGCCCTAGATCACTTGGTACATTGGACATGGGACACCAGCAGCCAGCCGAAAGCCGCTTCACCCTCTGGCTTCAACAGAGGACTGCAGTATCAGGAGGAATGTCTGGGCCAGAGAGCTTTAGAAGCTGAAGGTTAAAATTCCTACTTCAATTTATGCTAGTCATTTTTCCAAACTAATTTGCCCCTCCCTAATTAATGCGAAGAAATAGTCCTGAGCAACACTAGAGTGCCGCTACTTAAGATAATCCTATTATCTATAAAAATTCACTCTTGGCCAGAGGTGCGTAGCCTTTTGTGCAGCACAATACGACATTTGCAAACCTGACAGCCTGAGGGTTGGGGGTTATTTGCATAAACATTTAAATACATTTGCATACAATTGCCCTGCAAATAAACAATAAAAGCCAGTACTTGTAATTAAGACTTAACTGCAAATACTAAGCAAAGGTTGTATTTAACCACAGAAGTAAGAAGACAAAACAGACAGAAAATCCTTCTACCTTTCAACTTTGTGTGATGTTGTTTTGATGATTATTGTATGTACAAATGAATTCTGGCTAATCTGAGGCTAATTCCATAAGGAACATCCGTTATTCCATCCAGATGTGCAAAAATGGCTCTTTAAGAGACTATTCCTTCCAGAAAATACAACAAACAAACAAAACCCCAACAACAGAAAGGCAAAAAAAAGCAAAGTATGGAAAAGGGAAGAGTCTTTTTAATTTTTATTTTCTTTAGTGCTCTCTCTTACCTTCTTCTTCGGGTTTCATTCTCACTCCTTTATTTGAAACAGATCTTACACAGTAGTTGCAATTTCGGCATGGGAACATATTGACGTTTCTGGGTAACCACAGGAGTAGTGAGAAAACTGCATCTCAGAAAAGCGAAGCTCGTTATAACACCCTGTCGTGAGAGCTATCAAGACCATCCCTTAGGGCTGCGTGTGAGTGGCTTTCATGAACGTAGCTTTTTCCTCCTACAGGGAAACGCTGCTTTCCAGAAAGATGCCCACAAAACAGATTTGGACGGTGCGCAGTCTGCAACCAACAAGGCCAAAGGAATGTGCTGTAGTGGCTTGTGAGCGTTGTGATAGAAGGGTAGTCCTTTCTACCTAGAGATGTATAGTGTAATGCAGCCCCCCTAGAGCCCACTGTTTTGATGATCCCTCAATAGTTGTGAAGTTATTGGCATCCTAACGGAATTCTGGTGTTGCTTTGGAGAAAGTTGGTTGTGCTTGATGGCCAGTGACTGGTGCTTGCTATGGCACAGATGTCTCTGACAGATAAGTTTTCATAGAATCATAGAATCATAACAGATTGGAAGGGACCTCAAAAGATCATCTAGTCTAATCCGCCTGCAACAGCAGGATCACCTAGACCAAGTCACACAGGAACTCATCCAGGCGGGTCTTGAATATCTCCAGT
>JAOXOE010033391.1:0-10247 GCA_028565055.1 Phoeniculus purpureus
TCTCCAGTGAAGGAGACTCCACAACCACCCTGGGCAGCCTGTTCCAGTGCTCTGTCACCCTTACTGTGAAGAAGTTCAAATATAAATTTGCACTCTTCAGAGACACAGGTTTGCCATCAGATTTCTTTACTTCAGCCTACAGACTCTGGACAGTGTACACAATGTAGGCTTACAGAAAGAACAAACAAAAACTAAAGTTGAGAAATTTGTGATTAAAGAAGTTTTCTTTAACAGAATTTTGCCATTTCTGTACTTCAGTTTTCTCCCTACCCACACACAGTTTTCACATCACCACATCATCCTTCTTCTCAAAAATCCCATGTATGCAGTGACAATTGCTTTGAGTGGCGGGAAGATCTGCTCTAAGTCATTGATTTCCAAGTAAGAACTACTATGCTGAAGCTGTAGTCCACATTTTACCCTCTGAGAAACCTCTGGTACACTCAGAGACTGCCTTAGAGAAAAACAAGGTGGTGAAAATGAGACAGATACACAGTGGCCAAATGACAATGGATGGATGTTAATGACATAGATTTCCTGTACACAAGATGGTCTCTTTCATTAGAAACATAACAAAAAAGAAAAGCTCTCAAAACCTCTTACTCTAGGATGGTTGAGAAGCCTGTGTAAGAATCACATTTCCTGCTTGTTGCTATCAGTGTGTTGAACTATGCTGTTTCCCTTCAGACTTGGACTAGAGGCCACCAGCTAGGATGTTTGATTGCACAAATATTTTTGGTCACAGTTCACAAACCAACTCTACTGGAGAGATCCCAAATGCCCTCAGAAGCATCCACTTGCAGTATCCTCTTATTTTATTTAAAGCACCCTGCCTGTGAATGTGTTGTGTGTTTAAAAAAAGCTCACATGGTGACCCGAAGTCATGAGCACCCCATGGCTGGTAATTGGCCTCAAATCAACTTGTTTTTGCCTTGGTCATTTGTCAGTGACTCAATTAATTGCAGATTCCACTCCTGCTAGGCAATGGCAGGAAAATTGAGTGAGAGTATTGAAATGTCATGAGAATTGAGAGACTATTTCTTCTTAGTCAAAGCATCTTACATTGCCAACTTCCATAACAAGATAGCTTACCTGCAGAGAGATTATTTGCTCCCTTTGGTGACTGTATTCCTTCTTTCCTCCCCAAATCCTTGCATGTTACCTCCCTCTCCACAATGAACATCATTATAAATGGTAGATGGGAAAACAAATTAGAAAAAAACTTATTGCTTTTAAAGTTAAATCCTCAACACTGGTAAGCAATGAGCAGTTAAGGCTTTTTATATGACTATAATGCGTGGAATCACATACAAACAAGTTGGAAGAAGTTTCTGGAGGTCTCTAGTGCCAAGAAAACTTTCTTAAGGGACACAGATGCTCACCAGTAGTGACAGGACATTGCTAGAGTTTCATCTGCTTCTACATGATGACTGTCTACAGCAAAACTCAATCAGAATAATGAAAGCTTTCTTTGCCAAGACAAGAAACGATCTGTGCTTGGTGAGATGAGATGGGTGCATGTCTTAATTAAGGCATTTCTGTGCACTGACCTTGAAACTTGTTACAATGCTGAGCAGAAACTTATTTCAAAAAATTATATATATTTGAGCTGCATGAATGGTCCCTCCTCAGTCATCAGTGGCCCACAATGATATCAAGTGAGCAATAAGCTGGAAGCAAATCATCCTTTGACTTTGCTGTCAGCCTAAAGAGATCACTGTTTACTACAAATATGAGCAGCGAGAGCACCTCTGGCATCATCTTATGCCTTTCAGCCACGCATTAGAGACTGTTCCTCTACAAATACCACATCTAATGCAGACAGAGCCACAAACCAGTTACTTTTTCTACCACACATCTGTTTAGAAGTGCTCTGAGGAATAGAGAACTGCTTTTCTGCATATTTAAAATCAAACACTACTGGCAAACTTGTTGGAGAATATATTATTTGTCATGCAGCTATTTTTGTACTAGAACTCTGAAAGGTTTTGCAGCATTTTAAACAATTCATCTGAAAAAATGTTGAGAAGAGTAACTTAAAATTGACAGAACTCCTGCATATGATAATTTTCCCCCTATAAAACCCCTGAATAAAAGGAGAGAAATCAGAAATGCATCACTGATCTCACCAGACCACACACTTTCTTGACATTTCATTCTAGTCTTAACTCATAAAACCACAAGAAACCAAGATGTAAAGCAGAGGTAATTATGCAATGAGTAAGACAAAACACGTCTCACTGCAGTGCCATAGACTGTAGAAAGATCCACAGCATGCTAAATATTTACTGGTATAAATGCTAAGAACACCTGCTTGTGGAATCACAGAACATTAGGAATTGGAAGGGATCTCAAAAGATGATCTAGTCCAATCCTGCCAGAGCAGGAGCCCCTTGATGAAGTCACACAAGAACGTATCCAGGCGGGTTTTAAACGTCTCCAGAGAAGGAGACTCCACAACTCCCCTGGGCAGCCTGTTCCAGTGCTCTGTCACTCTCACTGTGAAGAAGTTCCTTTTGACATTTGTGTGGAACCTCCTATGTTCCAGCTCACACCCATTGCCCCATCACTGAATGACACTGAACAGAGCCCAGCTCCATCCTCCTGACACCCACCCTTCCCATATTTGTGAATGCCTTCATAAATATCCAGCCAACAGAACACATCAGACTTGGGGATTTCAGGCCATGTGAAAATCGATGTGTGCCAAAACCCAGCAGTTTTCTCTTTGGTGTTAGCTCTGTCCCAAGGGATTCAGCTGGCCAAGGAAACACAACGTGGTATAGGGAGATGTGTGAAGGTTTAGAAGAATGGAGATGACCAGGCATTTGAGGATCTAGTGAAAATTTACCAGCTCTGTATTTAGGAACCGCAGGATTTTTATCTTCAGAGCCTAAGCAGTGGGTGTTATAAAGTGGGAACATTGCCTTGCTGATAGCAGTACAATACCTGGTGGTTGATCAGGAAAGGAGGATCTACCTCAGATCTGAATAGTACCAGGGCATTAGCATTGCAGATAAGTAGGTTATAGAGAACAGAAGGAAAAAGGTATGACATAATGCACCAAGCAGCATCAGTTCCACATCTTCACATTTCCACCACTAGCTTTGAGCTCTGGCTCTTGGCCATGTCCTAGGCTTGGACCTGGGAGTACTAGTTGACATCTGGTCAAACATGAACCAGCAGTGTGCCCAGGTGGCCCAGAAGGCCAGTGGCATCTTGGTTTGTATCAGGAATTGTGTAGTCACCAGGACTAGGGATGTAATTCTCTCCCTGTACTAAGCCCTGGGGACAGTTCCGGGCTCCCCACTTCAAGAAAGATATTGAGGCACTGGACTGGGTCCAGAGGAGAGCAGCAAGGCTGGGGAAGGGGCTAGACAGAAAGTCTGATGAGTTGAAGCTGAGGGAGCTGAAGTTGTTTAGCCTGGAGAAAACAAGACTCAAGGGAGACCTTATCCCTCTCTACAGCTACCTGAAGGGAGGTTGTAGTCAGGTAGGGAGGTCAGGCTTTTCTCCCAGGAAACTAGTGACAAGATGAGAGGGCTTGGCCTGAAGCTGCACCACGGGAGAGTTAGGTCAGGTGTTAGGAAACACTTCCTCATGGAAAGGGTGATCAGACATTAGAGTGGACTGCCCAGGGAGGTGATGGAGCCCCCATCCCTGGAGGAGTTTTAAGGAAAGACTAGATGTGGCACTTAGGGCCATAGTCTAGCTGATGTGGTGATGTTAGGTCATAGGCTGGGCTGGATGATCTCAGGGGTCTTTTCCAGCCTCAATAATTCAGCGATTCTGCTATCCAGTGACCACCCAGCAGCTGTGGCTTAAATAGAACATTCACAGGCATGAAGTTCCCTGTTTTCTTGTCCCATGCTGTGTTTCATTTGTGGCTTTTGGTCTGTCATTAGGGACCTTCCAGCTGGCTACACATCAATCCTCTGGGGGATATTTTCATAGCTGAAGGTGTTTATGAGCTACGATCTGTCTGCAATAGTTAAATTTTCCAGCATTTTTTTTTTTTTTTAGGAACTTCCTTTCCACCTCCTCGCTCTCAACTAAATCTTCCTCACTGTAGACCCAGAGAAATTTTCTTAGTTTCTTTCTTAGTTTACTGCAAGTCATAATCTGGCACACAGTTTGCCAGAATTTCACCAGAGATCTCTTGATAGGAGGCTGTAGCACTATCTGTGCCTTCAGCCATGGAAAGTTCCTCCATTAAGAAGGAAGGTGTGTGTCTACATTTGACTTTTCCCACCTCTGTCACAGACCCATGTTGTAGTCCTCCTTGTGGGTCATATACTATCAACTGGGTGTACAACAGCCTGCATGCATCATTTCTGTGGCAAATGAATCTTCATTAATGACAACACCTGGTATTGAAAACAAGACTGAACTAAGATGCCTCCTGTTCCTTGAGGTGGGAGCTGTGAACAGGGGTTCCCTTTGTGGTTAGTTTCTATTGATTCTTGCTATTGATATCACATCCACTTGGATGGATTTTGTATCCCAGAAGACAGAACACATTCTCTCTTATCAGATTGCTGCCTTACCCTTGCTCATCAAAAAA
This sequence comes from Phoeniculus purpureus, assembly GCA_028565055.1. NCBI lineage: Eukaryota > Metazoa > Chordata > Aves > Bucerotiformes > Phoeniculidae > Phoeniculus > Phoeniculus purpureus. The sequence continues at coordinate 4,565 of JAOXOE010033391.1, forward strand.
CTGTTTTGCTTGTTGCAGAGATTCTCTTTACAATCCCCTATGGTACCATTCACCATTAACACATCTGCCAAGTGTGGCGTTCCAGAGTTTGCCAGTTGGTTGAACTAGGGGAAGGCAACTCTTGAAATACTGACGCTGTCCCTGGAGCAGCTACCAGTGAGTACTCAAACCCAGAGGGTCAAGAAGGGCTCTTGTGCTTTCGGGAAATCAAATTTCCTGCACATTCCATCTGTCAATTCAGCCATTGGCTCCTTGAACCAGCTCTCAACTGAGCATTTTTAATCGTTCCCCTGAGCCCTTTTCAACAGCAGTTAACTCATCCCAGGAAGGTTCTGTTACACTTTTTGCAAAGGAAATTATTAGTGGGTTTGTTAGTTGTTTGTTGTTTTGTGTGTGGGAACAGTTTACAGAGAGCATGGGGTACTTTTTCCTTTGGGAGAAAAAATGTTTAGAAAATTCATTTGCAAAATGAGTGGTTTGGATCCCTGAACAGCAGATGTTTGGTTTGACTGCAGGATATTTTTGTTATTTCAGATTATCAAACATGCACACTGCTCACAACACCTCTTATCCATCTGCTCAGAGGCGAGAGCAACGTAAGTGTTGTTGTTCGCTTCCAAGGTTGACCATCCAAACCCTGACTCAGCATGTCGACTTGAAGACAAGTCACGTACTTCACCAGGCCACTCATGTGGGGAAGCAGGTAATGATTTTCTCAAAGCCAAGGGTGCTTTCTTTACCAAGTTTTATGTACCTGTGCTGACCCCAGAGGCAGCTAGTCTGCAGGGTACATCTGGCACCCAGCAGCATCCAGAAACACCAAAACAATGTCCCAGGATCAGGAAGGTTCTACTGAATCTCAACTCATGGTAGTGCAAGCCAGATGAGACAGAGACCATGGGCAGGTTATGTGACTTGTTGTTACAAGTAGAAGAGAGAGAGAAAAGTTTTGCTCTGAAAGCACTTGCAAATCACTTAAGAACTGTTTGACAATACGCTTCTGACCAATGTATAGTTTGACCTAGGAGCAGCCTCAGGGCTGTTCTGTCCCAAAAGTGTAGGAAGGGTCTATTTGCACATGATGGCTCACATGTTCAGATACACAAGCAGTTGCTGAAGGGACTATAAGCCCAAGAATTCCAATTAATTTTCCAAAACATCATCCCCTGATGTTGACTTCTTGCATCAAGTTGCTCTTTGTGTCTTTGCCAGCACACTGCGATTTTGTGTAGCAGAAAGGAATAATCTTAGAATAATGGGCCAATAGATGCTTGGAAATGTATTTTTTTCTCCAACCAAAACAGGAAACAATTATAACTGCTCCAGACAGACTCCACCACCACAGCAGTGGCAACTACATGGTGATGGAAGAAGAAAACTCAATAGGAGGAGATTGGTTATATAAAACAAATTTATCTACAAATTCAATTTCAGCAACCACTGAATTCTGCAACAAGGGAAAACCCAACTCTTTTCCCACTGAAAAAAGTTACTTTCACTCTGCTAGTGCCACAGCATCATGCCTTGGAAGCTATTTCCTCCTAACAGTGCAACTGGTGACTGCGTTTTTTTGGTGAGCAAATTCCATAAAGAATTAGCAGCCCTAAGAATTGCAGATTACTGTTTTTAAACTGTTTTTCTCTTTTCTTCTTCCTTCTCTATAATAAAAAGCAGACATGATTGCAGAGTTCTCCATCTGTACTCAGCAATGATGAAGCTGCACCTTGAGTCCAGTTTTGGGCACCTCAGTACAAGGGAAACACTGAAGTGCTGGAGGGAGTGCAGAGGAGGGCAACAAAGCTGGGGAAGGGCCTGGAGAATAAGTCTTATGAGGAGAGATTGAGAGAGTTTGGGCTGTTTTAGGAAGAGCTGGCTAAGGAGAGACCTCATTGCTCTCTACAGTTATTTGAAAGGACGTTGTAGAGGTGTTGGTGCAGGTAATTAGTGATAGAACCAGAGGGAAGGGCTTCAAGCTCCAACAGGGTAGGTTTAGATTGGACATCAGGAAAAAATTCTTCATGGAGAGAGTGGTCAGGCACTAGAATGGGCTGCTCAGGGTGGTGGTTGAGTCCTCATCCCTGGATGTGTTTGAAAGTTTTTTAGATGTAGTGCTGGGGGATCTGTTTTAGGGGTGAACCTGTGGAGTAGGATTGATGGTTGGATTTGATGATCCCAGGCGTATTCTCCAACATGAATGATTCTATGATTCTAAGTTCGCAGTAAGAAGGAGGAAAGACCAACACTAATAAAAAGAACTGAATAATAACTATTTATTTGGTTTGTTTGGTTTCTTTGTTGGTTTTTTCCTGTTGTTTCACCTTTACTCAGCTTTCTGGGAACAGACAAAGTGACTTTCAAAAAAAAAAAAGTGTTTGAACAAGTCTTTCATGCTGCACCTCCCAGTTTTCGAATACTTGGTGTTCTGTTTTAACCATAACTGAAAAAACAAACTGCAGTGCCATGTTGCCACGACATACAATCCTAGCCTGTGGACATTGGCTCAGTGCAGAGTCTAGGTCCAGGAGTTTGATATTAACACAAGAATTTAAGTCACATCTGCCAGATTAAGTCTACGTGGAATTCTGCATCACTTGTCACAATGAACAAAATAAAATGTGAAAGGTAGTAGGAATAAACTTTTAAAAATCAACACTGAAGCACTGGAAAAACATGACTGGGGTTGGGTTTTTTCCCTGACTATAATATTAGGTATTTTAATCTGGATTGATAACATTTCTGTATGCCACATGGAGAAGAATTCATGTTAATGGAAATCATGGAAATCAAAACCCACAGCAAGGATCAAGCATTTCCCATCCTATTTCTGACTGTTCCCGTCTGAGGAAGATGTCAGATGCAATGTAGATCTGCCATTACACAAACCTTTAAAACATACTGGCAGAGGTTTTGAGAGCTTCGCATTCGGCATCAATAAAAGGAAAAGAAAAGTTTCCCATCGAGTCAGAACTGTAAGAGGACAGAATGATTTTCTCACTCCTGTATTCCATACCACACACCTTAGGCTACTGCTAACTTGACTTTGTTCCTGCTTTTTTTTTTTTTTCAGAGTTTTCCAGTAGCATATTGACTGATTTATAATCAGGAACTGTTAGAATTCATCAGCAACTTGGTCCTGTGGAATTACATAATGGGTGTGAAATAAAGACATGATCCCCTAAAGGCCCTACCCTCAAGAGCACAGAGGAGAGCACAGACCACCCACGGTAGCTTCTCCAGAGAACGTGGCCAGTGAAGGTCTCCATGCATTTAGAACACTGACAGAAAGAAAGAATATGTTTCATGTCTCCCCATCAAGGTGATTTATCACTGCCATTGTGGTGTAAGAAGAGATTTAGCTAGTCCCCTCAAAACATTCTTCATGATTTTGTGAAAACAGTTTTCTGCAATCACATATGAGGGAAAGCTCCAGATATTGTGTTTTTTAAAATTGAATGAAACAATAATCTTGCCTGCGTATGTCAAAAGCTAAGGAGGTTCTTACTTAGAATCACAGAATGTATTACATTGGAAAGGAACACCAAAGGTTATCTGATCCAACCTCTCTACAACAAGCAGGGACATCTCTAACAAGAATAGACTGCTCAGAGCCCCATAAAGCCTGACCTTGAATGTCGCCAGGGAGAGTAGCCTCAACCACCTCTCTAGGAAACCTGTTGCAGCAATCCACCATCCTCAGGTTAAAGAACAACTGAGTTTTCACTCGACATCTCCTCCTGTGTTTTTAACACAATATCTTCTGCATTCCCTTATACTACTCACTGCCTGTCTCATCTCTGATATACGAGTTTGTCAGTATTCACACACTGAAGACAATTCCTTAGGCAAGTCACATCACTGGTATACACTCAGTTATTAATGGATTAATGATCCCCAAATTCAACTAACGATTAAGAAAGAATAATAAAAGCAGTCAAGTTTTCTCTCAGATGTTACACATCATCTTCATGCTGACACATTCATTTTGCATCAGAAGAAGGACCTGCTTATTTTGCTTAACACCCTTATCTATTATGCACTCTTGTGCTCAGTTGCATTAAGGATTCATTATGCTTGAACATGGACCTGAGGTTATTCAAGACACATTCAAGTCTTCAAGCAGTGAAGCTGTTAAATGACTGAGCACCAGGTGAAGCTCCAGCTTGTACACAACCAGCTGTTAACTTGAGCAGATCTACTGATTCCTGTCATTTGACAGTTCATCCTGTTGAGCAACTACATTTTTAAAACACTGTTGCTGATCAAAAGTGCCACCCAAACCCTTGGTGTAGAGTGCACCTTACAACAGCTTTTCAATTTTTCACACTTGTCTTGTAAGAGGAGATTCATTAGCAGGAGATAGATTGGCTTTTTAGAGTAATGTTGGAAGAAAACATAACAGTCTTCTAAATAAAAAAGTTAATATTTCCTAAGAACAGGACTATAATATCATTAAGAAACCTGCATGTCAATGTCCTCTAACACTGAGTGCCTCCATACCTGACATTGCACTATAACACAGAACTTACTGTAATCTACAGCCAGAGCCCATTGCTCTTTCCTGCAATGATCTCATCCTTTTATTTTCTCTACCCCAGATGAACACTGTGGGATTACCTCCACAGTCAATCCACTTCCCTTACAGTTCTCCTTCAAAACTCTTCATAAGGAGCTGAATATCTTTATTTCCTGGAGAACTCAAGGGTGAATCCAAAGGTTTGGTGTTAAATGTGCTGTGGCTAACCTGAAAGGCTTAGCTTCTAAATAAAGTTGTTCTCTCCCACAGAATTACAGAATTGCTCTGGTTGGAAAAGACCCCTGGGATCATCAAGTCCAACCATCAACCCTATCTTACAAGTGCACCCCTAAACCAGATCCCACCAACACCTCATCCAAACAATCTTTAAACACATCCAGGGATGGTGACTCAACCACCTCCCTGGCAAGCCAGTGCCTGACCACCCTTTCTGTGAAAAAAATTATTCCTGATGTCAAGTCTAAACTGATCCTGTTGTAACTTGAACTTTCCCTCTTGTTCTGTCACCAATTGCTTGTGAGAAGAGACCAGCACCAACCTCTCCATAACATCCTTTCAGGTAGATGTAGAGAGTGATGAGGTCTCCTCTCAGCCTCCTCTTCTTCAAATTAAACAGCCCCAGCTCTTTTGGTTTTACTCATCAGATTTATTCTCCAGGCTCTTCCCCAGCTCAGCTGCCCTCCCTCTGCACCTGCTCCAACACCTCCACATCTCTCTTGCATTGTGGTGCCCAAAACTGGACACAGTACTCAAAACATGGCCTCACCTGGGCCAAATACAGGCAGATGATACCCCTCCCCCACTCCTGCTGGCCACATTATTTCTAAGATAGATGACCTTATGTTTACATGAGACATTAACATTCAACTGTGTTATGTTTTGTCAGTTCCATACCCTAACACAAGGGATGCAGTCACCAGCAAGAGACACAGGTGGAATTTGTTACCTATCTCTACAGAGTAAACAAAACAGCCCCTTGGGCCACAGAGGAAGGAAACAAAACAACAAACCCACTCGGTGCAAGCACAGCAAAAAACAGCCTGACCCAAAAACTCAGCAAGAGACAAATCAGCCCTAGCCCACGTCCTACCACTGCCACACAGAGAGACACCCCCCCCCCTCCACCCCAGACACAGAAAACACCTCAGA
>JAOXOE010033392.1:0-10245 GCA_028565055.1 Phoeniculus purpureus
TTAAACCCCTCCAGGGATGGGGACTCCACCACCTCCCTGGGCAGCCTGGTCCAGTGCCCAACCACTCTCTCAGCAAACAGCTTCTTCCTAAGATCCAGTCTAAACCTCCCCTGACGCAACTGGAGGCCATTTCCTCTTGTTCTATCATTAGTGATTTGGGAGAAGAGACCAGCAGCAGCCTGGCTACAACCTCTTTTGAGGGAGCTGCAGAGAGCAAGAAGGTCTCCCCTTAATCCCCTCTTCTCTAGACTCACTAGCCCCAGTTCCCTCAGCCCCTACACAGGGTGTTACAGGATGACTCCGTGTTTCTGTGCTACCCTTTCTGTACCAGCTCTGCCTATTGCGACTAAATGAAATCACTTTTTAAAAGGGCAAAGAAAGAGAGGTGGGGTTTTTGAAAAGCTCTTGTCGTTAAAGTAATTCATTTCCCACAGAAGAGGAAGATTCAATCTCATTTACATGATGGCTTTGGTGGGAGCAGGGCTCAGGCAGACTCTCAGCGCTGCGAAGCGCACGGAGCAGCAGCGTGCGGTGATGTTTGCAGAGCTCGATGCTGTAGCCAGGCTCTGGGAATTGGATGCTAAAGGGGATTCAGAGCAGGAGTGTTAGTTTCGACTGAAATCACTCTTCCAGTTTCCATAGACTCTGGGTTACTGATGAGAAAAAACCTGATGGATTTGGTTTCTAGATGGTGAAGGGAGGGGAGCATCTCCCTGCTGAGGAAAGGCTGAGGGAGCTGGGGCTCTGGAACTTCGACAGAAGAGACTGAGGGGTGACCCCATGGATGTTGATCAGAATGTGAAGGGTGGGTGTCAGGAGGATGGAGCCAGGCTCGGCTCAGGGGCACCCAGTGATAGGACAAGGGGCAGTGGGTGTGAAGTGGAACAGAGGAGGTTCCCCATCAGTGTGAGAAGGACCTTCTTGCCAGTGTCCAGTTTTGGGCACCACAGAATAAGAAGGACATTGAGGTGCTGGAGTGGGGCCAGAGAAGGGAAGAAGCTGCTATGACATTTGTGATGGATTTTGTTGTGTGATTCCCCGTCTGCTGGAGCTGCTCTCCCGATCGTGGTGGGGAGGTGCACACTGAGTGCTTCCACACAGCTGCCACTCGGGTCTCTGCTGCCAGACCCAGGGCTGCTGTCAGGTCTGATCAGACTCTGTACAGCTAGAAAAGGGTTCAAGGCAGTGCGAACCCGCTGCCTTTCCTCAATGCAGTGATGGGCAGAGAGGCTGCAGATGGCACCAGCCAGGCGCTTTCCTGAGCGCCTTCCGGAGAGCAGCGTTTCCCCACTGCGGGGAGAAACTGTCTCTCTCACGTCTCTGGACCCGTCTTTCTGTCTTCACGTTGTGTTCAGTCCCCAGGAGGGATTCCCGCTGACGTGAGCTGATCCTCTGTGCGTCACGGATCTGAAAGCAGCCGTTCTGTGCTCGCATTGCTGGGCTGTGCTGGAAAAATAAGCGACTCTGCAGCAGCCCCGTGCAAATCGCTGGTACAAATGGGGTGGGTTTGTTCTGGTTCTGCGCAGATCAGCCCTCAGGCACCAGTCATAGAACCATTCAGGCTGGAGAAGACCCCTGGGCTCATTGAGTCCAACCATCAATCCTACTCTGAATGGCCACCCCTAAACCAGACCCCCCCCAACTCCACGGCTAAGCGACTTTTAAACTCATCCAGGGATGGAGACTCAACACCCACCCTGGGCAGCCCAGTCCAGTGCCTGACAGTTGGAGGGTTCCCACATCCATGGGTGCAGCACCAGGCAATAGTCTGTCTGGGAGTGATTTTGTCCCACTGTATGGAAAGGAAAGTCATTGTGCCCCTTGTCCTATCATTAGATGGCACTGAGACTAGCTCATGGGGGCTTTCAAAGCCAAACCAGAAAGCCCATGGAATGTGGCACAGAGCAGAAGGAGGGTCTTTGGCAAAGAAGAGGAATGTCTCCATTCACTTCACTGTTTATTGGATCAGCAGGTCTGTCCGTGGCCTTTTTGTTTTGACATTGTCTGGGAGAGAGGGGAGCTGGTTCCTTGATAGTGGAGCAGCCGATCGCAGGCTCTGCACCTTGTTCTTGTAATTCCGAACAAGTCTGCTTTTATTAGAGCCGTGTTAGCTCCTAGTTTACTACGGTCCTCTTCTACATTTCATAAATATGAATTCCCCAGGCTGCCTCTTTTGTTGAGGAGCCTTCCTCTATCACAGGCTTTGCTGATCTCCTTGTCTCTCTTGTCCCAGGAAGATCTCATCCTCTGCCTTCAAAAGCGAGAGCTTTTCAAAGGGAGCTCTTCAGCCCAGGGACGCGGGAGCAGTATTTGCGCTCCGTATCGATTCTCTTTGCTGCTCTGTGTTGCTTCCCCTTCAGTTTCTTGCGGCAGAGCCTGGCTCTGATTTCTCTCTCTTCCTTGGAAGGGACTGGAATGATTCAAAAGCCCGTTCACTGGCATGTCTCTCCTGCCGTCCTTGGGCAGACGTTTTAGACCACTCATCCATCTTTGTGCTGATGTGGAGGTAGCAGGTGCTGGGATACAGAGTCATTAGGGGTTGGAAGGGACCTCCAGAGGTCATTGAGTCCAACCCCGCTGCTTGAGCAGGATCACAGAACCTAGGGCAGGTCACACAGGATCTCATCCTGATGGGTCTGGAAATCCTCCAGAGAAAGAGACTCCGCACCCTCCCTGGGCAGCCCCGTTACAGTGCCCTGTCGCCTCACAGTCAAGAAGTTCGTGTTGAGGTGAAACTTCCTGAGCTCCAACTGACACTCAGAGCCCCTTGTCCTATCACAGGGCACAAGTGAAGAGAGATTGTCTCTTCCTTCTTGACACCCAGCCCTCATGGATTTATAGACAGGGATTAAGTCCCCTCATAACCTTCTATCCAAGCTGAAAAGCCCCGGATCTCTCAACTTCTCCTCATAAGGCAGGTGCTCCCATTCCCTGATCATCCTCATGGCCCTCCCTTGGACTCTCTCAGTCAGATCTCTGTCCCTCTTGAACTGGACACAACACTCCAGGTGTGGCCTCACTAGGGCAGAGTAGAGAGGTTGAAGAACCTCCCTTATCTGCTGGACACACTCCAAATCCAAATACTTACAGAAATACTTTGTTCTGAAATTCCCAGAGAGGAAGCAGGAACTGGAGCTGAAAAATAACCCAACCTTCCGTCTTTAAACAGGAACAGAACTGGAGCAAGTTGAAAGTTCTGGTATCTTAATGATAGGACAAGGGATAGCAGGCGTGAGCTGGAACAGAGGAGGTTCCACATCAATGTGAGAAGGACCTTCTTGGCAGTGAGGGTGCCAGAGCCCTGGCAGGGGCTGCCCAGGGGGGTTGTGGAGTCTCCTTCTCTGGAGACATTTCAAACCCTCCTGGCCGTGTTCCTGTGCGACTGGATCTAGTGGATCCTGCTGTGGCAGAGGGATAGGACTGGGTGATCTTTCAAGCTCCCTTCCAGTCCCTAATGATCTGTGACTCTGTGCATCGTCGTGTTGCCTTGAACCCAGCAGAGCTGCATTTTGGCCGGGAAGAGATGTCAGGAGAGGGCAGGGTGCAGCTTGTGATGATGATAGACAAAGGCAGCAACGCTGGACTGGCTCGTTGTGGCCTCCTTCTCACATCTGGAAAGCAAGGACGACATTCTGCTTCGAAGTTTGCAGATGCAAACAGACCAGATAAAGTACTGAGCGCTATTTTTATCCCGGATCTCAGTCTGCTGTCGCAGCTCCAGATGCAGATTCAGGAGGAACAATCCATCCTGCCAGCAGCTGCAGCTCCTTCTGCCATTTATCTGGAATCTCTTTGGGAAGCAGCGTTTATTCCCATCGAGAGTCTGTGTCTGTAGCCTTCAGTCCTGAAAGAGGGAGGGCATAGCTGAAGTACACCCATGATTTGGATCTTGAGGGGCTGGAGTGGGCCCAGACAACCAACAAGGCTGGGGAAGGGACTGGAGGGAAAAGGCTTATGGAGAGAGGCTGAGGGAGCTGGGGGTGTTTAGCCTGGAGAAGAGGAGGCTCAGAGGAGACCACATCCTTCTCTCCAACTTCCTGAAGGAAGGTTGTGGTCAGCTGGGGGTCAGGCAGCCACCACCAGGACCAGAGGGCAGGGTCTGAAGCTGCAGGGGAAGGTTAGGTTGGATGTTAGGAAGCCCTTTGTGATGGAAAGGGTGATCAGAGCCTGGACTGGACTGCCCAGGGCAGTGGTGGAGTCACCATCCCTGGAGGTGTTGAAGGCCAGCCTGGCTGTGGCCCTTAATGCCCTGGTCTGGCCAATGTGGTGGTGTCAGGTCCTGGGCTGGGCTGGCTGAGCTGAGGGGGCTTCTCCAGCCTCGATAATCTCTGTGATTTTAGCAGACTCAGCACCACTCTGCTACTAGGAGCTGCGAGATCTCATCGTTCATCCAACAGGCTGTAATTTTGATTTAGGGTTGAGATCTTAAGTTTTACTGATCCACACAAGGCTAAGTGGGGAGGGGAGGACGAGAAGAGCCAAATCCTTATCTGCAGTGTTGGGCTGAGTGAAGGGGTTGTGGAGTCTCCTTTGCTGGAGACATTTCAAACCCTCCTGGCCGTGTTCCTGTGTGACTGGATCTGGGGGATCCTGCTGTGGCAGGGGGATTGGACTGGATGATCTTTCGAAGTCCCTTCCAATCCCTGATGTTCTGTGGGTGTGTGAAGAGGGTATGAAGAGCGTTGCCAGGCTGATGTGTTGGCTCTGCACAGCCTTGCTAACTGTTAAGCAGTTCAGTTGTTCACAGCTCATCTTACCAAGTGTTTTCTCCTCCTGGAAGCTGCCTAAGTGAACCAGGGGTTTATCCACTCAGGTGGTCCTTCTCTCTCTCCGGAGCTGCAGACAAGAGAACATGAATCATTGAAGTGAAGCAGGAGCAGATGTTCTGCATCAGGTTTAAACTAGTAGCGCACGGCACGCACTGGTAGCTCCTTTATCTCAATCTCCTAAGCACTCTGTGTGCTCTGCAGCAGCCGCTCGCTCATCCTGTTTAACATTTCCTTTGAAAATGTTTGCATCTCCCTCCCTCCCTCCTGCTCCCGGCGCTTGGTGGGTTTGAAAGTTCAGCTTGAGCTCTAGCGGCGTGGAGCCCAGCTTGCAGAAGGGATGCTGGAGGGGTTAAATGAAGAGCAGCTGAGGAGAGTGAAGAAGGAGCGGTGAGAGGCAGGAGTGACAGAGGTCAGGCAGAGCGAAGACTTACAGCGAACCTTAGAATCTCTGGGGTGACCTTGGACCCTGCGCTGCATTAACCGAGGGCTGGGAGAACACGGTGGTGTTAACAAGGTGAAGCAGGGGACTTTGACTACTTCAGGAGAGCATTGGGAAGGGGGAAGGGTGCCTTTGCACTGAGGTAACGGCAAGCTGGAAGAGAGCAGCCAGGAGGGGGGAAGGCGTAGAGTCAGATTAGTTCGTTCCTGGAAGCAGAAAGACTGAAACGTCCGAGATTTTTGCAAAATCAGAAACTAGTGGAGAGACAAACAAATCCCCTTCTTGTGTCATCACAAGATCATCAGGATCCAACCCTGAGAGCTTTAGCGTTGGAACGAATGAGTTCGTATGAGCGACGGCTGAGGGAGCTGGGGCTGTTTAGCCTGGAGAAGAGGAGGTGGAGGGGCGACCTTCTTGCTCTCTACAACTGCTTGAAAGGAGGGTGTAGAGAGGCAGGGGTTGGTCTGTTCTCCCCAGTGGCCAGTGCCAGGATGAGGGGAAATGGCCTGAAGCTGCACCAGGGGAGAGGTTCAGGTTGGGTGTCTGGAGGGTTTTCTTCCCTGAAAGGGCTCTCAGGCACTGGAACAGCTGCCCAGGCAGGGGGTTGAGTCCTCATTGCTGGAGGTGTTGAGGAGAAGGGTAGCTGTTGTGCTGGGGTACAGGGTTCAGTGGTGCTGATAGGGCTGGGAAAAGGTTGGACTGGGTGATCTTGAAGGTCTTTTCCGGCCAAAATTGTTTGATGATTCTGTAACTGCCGCCAGCTTGTTTGGGGCTGAGCATCCCTCAGGGTTGTAGTTGAGGGTTTATCTCGAGGTAGACGAAATCAGACCTAGAAAGCTACTGACGAAGCAGATTTTCCATGTTAATGTAGAATGTTCATGTCCGGTTGCATCAGGGGAGGTTTAGATTGGATCTTAGGAAGAAGCTCTTTGCTGAGAGAGGGGTTGGGCACTGGACCAGGCTGCCCAGGGGAGATGGTGGAGTCCCCATCCCTGGAGGGGTTTAAGAACTGTTCAAAGCCAGAGCACTTGAGGCCATGGTTTAGGGGTTAGGGAGCTGATGAGGGCTGGACTTGATGATGCTGGAGCTCCTTTCCAGCCATGATGATTCTTCCTGTGCAACTTGGTCTAGGGGATCTGCTGTGGCAGGGGGATTGGACTGGATGAACTTTTGAGGTCCCTTCCAACCCCTAATGTTCTGTGATCTCTGATTCTATGCATCAGAACAAGGCTTTCAACAAACAGAGGTCAGAGAGTGCTGTGCATTGAGCATCCCTCAGGAAACGTCAACAACATCCACCTGTGGGGTGGGCAGAGACCCAACAGGAGCTCAGACACCACCGCAACAGGAGACCCTGCAATTCTACGCTATGAGATGGAGAAGGCTTCAAGCACAGAGGTGCATGAGGCACCAGTGACCCCAATTAGCCCAGCAGCTCTGATGCGACAGCCAACGTCAATAGATTTCTTGGTAACACAGATCCTCCTCCTGTACCTCTGGGCTGCAGCTCAGGTGTCAGGCAGCCGAGTAGAAACAGCTATTTTCTTCTCAGTAGGGCGTCTGGGGTTTTAACCGAAGGCAATTTGCTCAGTCCCCTGCTAAATCGGGTGATGCAGCTCCAATCTTTAACTTGGCGTGCAACGCACCGAGATTGCTCCACAGCTTTTGAAACCCAAATAGGTAGAAGAGAAAAGAGCTGCTGCATGGCTGGGTTCTTCCCGGGGAGCTCAGCAGCGTTAGCGATGTGCTGGAGGAGAGGGGAATCCCCTAATTATGTGGTTACGCTGAGTCCCTGATCCCTATGACTGGGGCAGGCATGCAGTGTGGGACGACGCTGCGGGATGTCCCCCTCTAACGTCTCTTCCTTCCCAGCAGCAGGGATACAGGCTCAGGTCCTCACCAATCACAGAATCCCAGAACATTAGGGATTGGAAGGGACCTCAAAAGATCATCCAGTCCCATCCCCCTGTCACAGCAGGATCCCCTAGTTCACCAGTTGCACAGGAACATGGCCAGGAGGGTTAGAAATGTCTCCAGAGAAGGAGACTCCACAACGCCCCTGGGCAGCCCCTGCCAGGGCTCTGTCAGCATCATCAGGAGGAAGGTCCTTCTCACATTGATGTGGAACCTCCTCTGCTCCAGCTGACACTCGCTGCCCTTAGATGCCCCTGAGCAGAGCCTGGCTCCATCCTCCTGACACCCACCCTTCCCATATTGATCAACATTCATGGGGTCACCCCCCAGTCTCCTTTTTTCCAAGCTCAAGAGCCCCAGCTCCCTCAGCCAGAAGATTATTCCCTTCCTCCTCGTGGAGTGGCTGATGTATTACTTTATTTACGCATCTGCTTTGTCCTGTTTCCTCCCTCCACCCAGTTTATCTCAGCCCTACTAACACAACTTCTTGCAACAGAGCTGAGTTCAGTTTCTCCGTTGTCTCCTAGATGCCAGTTTCATCCAAATGCAGTTTCTTACTCGGTTTTTTAAGGGCTACTCCCAGCTCCACCCTGGCTGACTCCATCATCCCCAGCCCAGTGCTCCTCCTGGAGCACCATTTGGAGATGTGTCTGTCATCTCCTACCCAGTTCTCAAGCCTTTCCTTAAAACCACATCTGCAGCTCCCACAGCAGAGATATAATCACAGAACATGAGGGATTGGAAGGGACCTCAAAGGATCATCCAGTCCAATCCCCCTGCCACAGCAGGATCCCCTAGATCCAGGCGCACTGGAACATATCCAGGTGGGTTTGAATGTCTCTAGAGACTGGGACTCCACAAGCCCCCCTGGGCAGCTCCTTCCAGTGCTCTGTCATAGCAGTTACAGCTCAGTCTCTTGGCTTTAAAGCTTCCCAGCACATCTGCTTGTCCCCAGGCGTGGGTTGTCCCCGGTTGTGATTCATCTGTGCCCTGACTGCAGCCTGGGAGTTAGGAGATCAACAGTTAGGAGATCCTTTTTACCCTATGGGAAGCCCCTGGAGGCAGCTCTGCAAGCCCAGCCCTTTCCCAGGCTGCTGCAGCCAGCAGTACTGTCCCCTCAGGAAGGGGCTTCCCGGCACAGTTGTCTCCCCATCAGCCAAGAAGATTGAGTACAGCCTCGTGTACCCTCAGATGTGGCCTCTCCTCTCAAATTCCTAAGGATAGGACGAGGGGAAATGGCCTCCAGTTGCATCAGGGGAGGTTTACACTGGGGGTTAGGAAGGAGTTCTTTGCTGAGAGAGAGGTTGGGCACTGGACCAGGCTGCCCAGGGAGGTCGGGCACTGCCCCCGGACTCGAGAGGAGGCCTCGATTGTTACAGACAGTCCCCCAAAGCCCAGCTTTCACCCACTCAAGCAGCAGCAAAAGCTTTTGCAAACGTGAGCAGCAGAGACTCTCCCTCGCTCTGAGCTGTGCAGGGCTGTAGAGGAATGTCCTCGTGGGGACGCAACACCAAGCAGTTGTTTCACCTCCAAAGCAGCCAGGAGGATTATGTTTTGCTTAAAGACAGCACTTCTGTGCCAGAGCTGGCACCGCTGTATTTAGGCCGGTGCCACCCACCACTGCTCCCCTGAATTCCTCAGTGGTTTCCTCATCTCACCTCTTTACCCCCTTTGTTCAGTAGGGTGTCAGCTAAGGGTTAAAACACCCAGCTGGGCTCGAGCAGCTCCTGCAGACAGCCAGGCTTGTCTGTTGTGTGTGGGTGGTAGCCCCCAAACACCTCGCGGGGGCACTTGAAGGGCACCTCTGTGTTACGGCTGAAGGGATGAGAAGCCAGATGTGAAATGTGCTTCGTGTTTCCCCGCAAAGCTGACTGGCAGGGAGCTTCTGAAAGGAGATGCTGGAAAGGAGTGTCAGGGACCACACAGCTTCGGGAAGCGATTACACTCGTTAAAAGCGACCAGCCCTACACCGGTTAAGAGCTACCAGCTCTACAGTGGGTAGGAGCTACCAGCTCTACACTGGGTAGGAGCTACCAGCTCTACAGTGGGTAGGAGCTACCAGCTCTACACTGGGTAGGAGCTACCAGCTCTACACTGGGTAGGAGCCACCAGCTCTGCACCAGTTAAGAGCCGCCAGCTCTGCACCAGTTAAGAGGGGAGCACTTTTCAAAGAGCTAAACAAACCCTCGTGCAAACGTAGCCATAAAACTCGTCCTCCTCAGCCAGCTAAGATGCTGAAAGATCTTTTCACGCGGATTTCCATCGCAGCCATCCAGCACCTCGCTGCTGTTTGCTTCTGGCTTTAGAGTGAAATCAGAGAGGTCTGGCTTCACTGCTGGGTTACAGCGTGTTAATGGCCCTGTGGCTGCTTCTCTGCTGCTGTTCTCAGGATGCAGTGGGTGAGGTTCTGGGGCCTGTTTCACTGAGGAGGTCAGATGTGATAATCTAATGGTTGTTTCAGCCCCTGATCTGCTGATGAATCTCTGTAGAGCCCTGCTTGGCTCCTAATTCCACTCCTACATCAGTAGGCTGAGCGCTTCCTCCCCACACATTAACATTCATGAGCTCTTCAGGCATCCAGAGTGAGGGGGAAACGCAGCCTCAGAGCTTGCGCTTGCAAATGAGCCTGAGCGACACAGAGTTCACTGGAAGGATGGTACTTGTGTGGGTTGAAGTGGTTCTTGTCTCCCACTTTGTGTAACGTGGAAGAAATGTGAAGGAGTGGCATCGCCAGTCAGATTTGCAACTCTGGTTGGAAAAGACCCCTGAGATCATAGAATCATTAGGGATTGGTAGGGACCTCGAAGGATCATCTAGTCCAATCCCCCTGCCATGGGCAGGGACACCCCACCCTAGGTCAGTCCAACCATCAACCCTACTCTGCAAGGTCATCCCTAAACCAGATCCCCCAGCACTTCATCCAGACAATCTTTAAAGTGCATTCTAACAGCACGAGGGCACCTCTGCACCTGCTCTGGTCTGCTAGTTATATTGGTATCGGTATCAATGTATTGATAGCAAAGGTATTGATATGAAATATAATCAGTCTCCCCCTGTCCTGGGCACTGGGGAGGCCTCCCCTCCAGTACTGGGGGCAGTGCTGGGCCCCTCACTTCAAGAAAG